>DWQT01002877.1:0-13346 GCA_018244895.1 Myscelus amystis hages | reverse complement strand
TTTCAACTTTTCATTTTTTTTCTGACGATGTAACAACGGGCTTAGTCTGGTTTTAACTGAAAAGGAAAAATATATTAGTATGAATCAATAATCACGGTATCTAAAAGCACAAGGTAATATGTAGTATTTTTAGTGGCGTGTGTTGTGTCTCGTAGTTAGGTATGGTCTAATGGACCCGAACTAATTTACGACGTCGCCTGTATGCTCAGCGAGCAATCTGCCGTCCTAATTATACCATAAATTTCACTTACCAGGATAAGTGACATGTTATTGGAAATTTGCCATAATACTAACGATTCTGCGGACCAACTTTGGAGGGATTGTTTCATTGCAATTATGGAAATTAAAAAGTTACAATGGAAGATACGAAGATACTATATCAGTCTGATAAACAGCGGTGTATTCATACATGTTTTAGTTAGACAACCGCGGTGAAATTTCTTAGATACTTAATAATAAATATACTAAGGTCCCAAAAATATCAACTTTTGTACCTGGTTTTTTAAATGGTTTCTCGCGTTTTGATAGATCACTGTGGCATGTCTCTTTTATTATCAGATGTATGTACGAAATGTGAATATAATGTGAGAAAATTGTTAGATGCAATGGTCAAATGCTAGTAAGATTAAGTAAACTAGGCAAGCAATTTAAATTTATAAACTAAAAAATATATATTAATTTACAAGTGCATTTAATTCTATAGCCTCCTACAACCGTTTTTACGACTCACTACACTACACTCTCCTAAGCTGTATCAGGCTTTAGCTTATTTTAAAACTCTACTCCAAAACAGGTTGGCAGAGAATATAAGTGTACGTTTGGCTTAATTCATGGAAGTGTAAGGGAAACTAATGTTTAATCTCACAGACGTCGATGGATCAATTAAAGAAGTTTGTATGGTTTAGAAAAAAAAAATTACAAATCATTTTGTACATCTTACGTGCAATTACGTTCGTCGAGAATCCAAAACAAAACCATTAAACATCAAAATGACGGAGCAGCTGCGTATTTACAAGCAGCTCAGCGCAAAATGTAATGTGTATCTGAAGGAAAACGCTTCATTCCCGGCGGAATATAATCGTCCGGTTGTAATTTATATTGTCTGGTGCAGAGGCGAGTCCCGCTGCACATTCATTTATTTTATGTGCCATTTACAATTGTCGGTCGATGGTCAAGGGAGCGGGAGAGGGGGCTGCGGGGAGACGCTGGACGACGCTGCCTTCGAATTATAAAACCGTGCGGTCATCCGTGAGCTCTGTAATAGAAGCGGCCCGGTTGAATTGTGCCCCAACACATGGGACCTTATACTTCATTTTATTAAAACTTTCGTCTATTTTTAGTATAAAAAATGTTTTTCGCTTCGAAGTTCAAATGTAGTACGAGTAAGAAAGGGGTAACCTATCGAACGTTGAAACGAAAAGCCTGAAAGACAACTATTAGAATCAAAAATAGTATTTAATTAATTTCCTACATTAGATTCCGATAGGAAATGTTATGTATGTAAAACACAAATAGCTCATACTAATTGGGCGTTGAATAAATTGGTTTACGCGATGCAGTGGAATCACGGAACTATTCAATCATTTAGTTTCTAGTAATTGAGTTAGTGGATTTCATGAATAGAATGCTGTTTTATTACAGGCTTAATTAGATCAGCTAATATTTTAAAATACTAGAAGCTATAGGACTTACTCGCAAACTTTACGTTCTCATATCACATGTTTGAGTATTATTTATTACTCTATGTGCATATTATACAAGATTATACTTTTTTAAGTAAATTGTTAGTTAAATTACCTATATGTTCATCTTGTGACTGTGTCGATAATCAATTTGTTTGCTTTGACTTTATTGCCAAGCAAGTCGTGGTTGAGTACCTGTGTTCTGCTCAGGCCAATATCGCTTAACGATCGTCCTCTCTTGGCTATAATTAAGATGGATAGGTTTGTATTGTAACGTTCACTAATAAATGAAAACGTATACCCTCACTAATATTTATGAAGTGAATTAAATGGAAACAAATGTACAGAGGAGAAAAACAAATTTTTCACAGGGTATTATTAGACCACAATCTCGACGGGAAACGCTGATGTATCGAACGATGTAACACAGAGGCCTGGCATGATGATAACAGTAATACTCTATGGAAACCGAAGTATTAACTAGTAGGTACTGACTGCACTGTGCTATGTCATAAAAGACAAATTCTTCATGAAAGTGTTACTATTTTTCGCTCATATACATTAAATTACTTGAGTATTGTTATAAAGAATTTCCAATAAAATAATATTTCGTCATTATTAAAACCAATTTGAAAGTAGAGCGATATACTGGTAGGTAGACGATTCTAATAATGAATGGGTAATTGAATGATATCGATTGCCATCCCTCCAGTCATTGCACTTTTTCACGTGAAAGTCGAACGAGAGCGGCAGCAGCCAAGAGGCTGAGTGGCTTTGTATTCTTTTGTTTTTTAATTATAACGCTGCCGAGGGCAGGGGGGCGCCCCCTGCCAAGTTTCTGGTGGAGGAGCTTTCTTGTTAAGCGCGACGGGCACTCGCCTCCTACGTGGCTCGGCCATTCATTTCGTAGAAACTTATAACCTGACCCGCGTACTTATGAGCGTCGCCAATAAATATAGCAATGACCGACGCGGCGCTCCTTGTCGGTCGTTCGGGAGGGAAGGCGGTCGGAGCGGGACGGAGGACGTGGCCGTCGCTCGCGGCGAGGCATTGTTAGCTAAATATCTAGGTGGTCAGTTGGGCGGGCGGGGGTCGGGCGGCTCGAAGACGGGCGGGGCGGCGGACGTGTCGGGCTCGGCGCCGGCCGATGTATTGAACGCGTATTGCAGACGCGGTCACGCGCTGCAATATTGCGTTCACTGTGCGATATTACCCCTCAGTAACTCAATTTGATAAATTGTGCAAAGTTCGCCCGTTCTGTATCGCCACTAGCTCGATCGACACTTTGCTACGTGTAATGAAACTTCTTGTTCGTTCCGTTGACATTATACATATATGCATATAGCTACATACATCTTCAAGTTGCATATCATTTAAATTCATTTTGGTGAGGTAAACTGAGCAACACAAATATTACTGTCCTTCTAATAAATCGCGACATTTGAATTTTATTATTATAAGTATTCTTTTTACGAATTGAAATTGATCGTTTAAGCTGTTCGCACATTGAATAATCACGAGTATTTATAAACTTTATACCTATGCTATGAAGCGAAATAATGTTCTAAACTGTATGTCAAAGTAATACGAACGATAGGATTCAAAGCCAATATTATATCAAGTTAAGCAATGATGGCATGAGTATGAGCGTGTAGTGATTGAAAAATCAGTATTCCAGTTCGAGGGTTGAATCCTGGCACGCGCAATATAATAATGAAGAAAAAAATCGTAAGACATTACACTCCCTAAGCTATCCATAACGATCTGTAACAAATGTGAAGTTAGTTGGCGTGGTGGATTTCGGCCCTAAGCCTTCTCAATCTAAAGCGAATCCCTTTTTCAACAGTAAAACGTTTGATAATAATAGTGATGAAATTAACTCGTTATGAGAGTAACTTTAATAAATACAGTTTTCAGTAAAGCGTTGCTAATATCAACATACCCAGCTTTATTTAACGTAACTTGTACGTAAGGCTTTGTGCACATTACTACTTGTTGCGGTCCGCCCTCGGCTATGATTTTTCAACACAATATTAAAAGCTTACGTAGACAATATTAAACTGTTTATATAATGCAATAATACGTTGTACTTCCACCTAATCTGAAGAAAAATAATTTTATTCACTATGTATAAATAAATAAATATATTATTATTGATTTACAGCATAGTGTAATATATAAGTGATTCATACACTAAATATGAACATCTCACTAATCCTTCTATGTATTTTATTGTATGAGTTTCTACTGTACAATTTCAGCACATTTATCTACTTCGTGTATTTGGGTTTTTGGTGATTTCACTTTCAATAAAAGTTGTACCTATAAGTTTTCGATTAAATTGTAGAGTGTACTCAATGTTCAGTTTTGGCAATATGTGTTGTACTCGTATATGTGTTGTGCTGAATGTCTGATAGTTAATGGTCGATGGTGTATCGTGCGGCTTGCGACAGCGGCGGTCCGCTGCGGTTGTGTGTGACCGCGGCTCAGGGTTCGGGAAAATGATTTATATTGTTTGTGTAGAGGCGGCGGGCGCGCGGGGTGGCGCGGGTCGGACGCTTTCTCAAGCAGATCCAGTCCACTGCAGATATGGGCGAGTATTATTATTGATCCGGCTCAGGCGGTCGGCGGTCGGCATTTCCTACCGCTCATACTCGGCCGGGCGGGGGCGCCCCCCGACATATTTATTGAGGAGCTCGGGAAGGGTACGATGCGGGAACTTATGAACGAAAAACTTATTACCGAGACAGACTGTTTCGCGTGATGCACTAACCTTTAATAAGACGACGGCTCGGGGCGCGGGACGTCGGCCTCATCCGCCGCCCAATCCCTGTCCGTTATGATATTATATCAACTTATATCGGCCAATAGGGGCCCGTTATGATATTGTAGGCGGGCGACTGTAGACTGCAAGCGTCAGTTTTTCTTCGTAGGGCGGGCGGGCTTATGATATTCCGTTATGATTATAATGGGGTGCGAAGTTTGCTTGAACTTGTGAACCAATCATAAGCTTTGTTTCGTGAGATTCTCGGTTTATATCGTCTTAAAGTAGGTCTACCTTTAAGTTACGATTTTAATGTATAGCTTTCGTTTAATTGTTCCATTTAACTCTTTTAATTTGATTTCGTTTTCAATGTTTAAGAAAACATTTTCTTTTTGTGTCATATTGTATAAAAGCTTAAAATGTAGGTGTTTTAAATAAAACATATATAGGATTATGCAACAACTGGAAACTCGATCGTAATCATAGCTCCAAGCTTTCAATTAAAGCATACCTGTGTGTAAGCTAATAGGGGAGGAAGATATAAAAGTGTGAAATGCATCATCAGTCAGGCTTCGGTAACTCTATCGAGTGATTGTTCTTAGCCGTCGTTAAAGTAATATTCATTTACTATTAATTCTAGTTACAAATAAATTATACTGTGTTTTAAACTGTTAAATGTATATACAAGAGTGTAAGAATAATTATTACTGAATATTAGTACTAACGTTTTAAACTAACAGGTTCTCATAAGATTTATTGGTGTTCACTGTTTTGTTCTAGATAAAAGGAAGACAAGTACGATTGCGAATCGAACCCTGGACCTTTAGCATAGCAGACCGTCATGATGACGAATTCTGTGTTTAACACTAAATATCCGTAATATTTATTATTGTGTTATTTACGGTGGCTGCGTCCCTTTCAAAGGTCATGGATAATGTGAAACATTTTGTTTTCGTGGTTTTGACGACTCCTTGCTTGTTTCTTCAAATCAATCAGAAACTTGGCAGTTACAATTTGGACAGAACGGTTAGCCATTAACCTATAAGACTCTATGCCATACAATCAGGAGTATAGTATAAGTTTAGACAATATTACTCTTTATATAGTTGTACTTTTATAACATTTCAATTTCCTATCCACATTTTGGTTACTTTATTTTATTTTCGCTTCTAATCTACCGGCATGCCGACATACAAAAATTATATAAAAATGTATATTCATTCACACAACTAATTTAGGAAGCATCTTTATAGAATAAAGCATATTGAATTAAACGTTGGCCTCGTTCGGCAAATGAGTTGATAATAAAACGATAATAAACAGGCGCCTTTGTAACAAACTATAACAGATCGGTAATTGCTTCCACGATGCCTCCTCGCGTTATTACGCCTTTTACGACGCCGTATGGGGTGAATAAAACATTTTTACGAGCGGCCATGGCAGTTATAATACGTATGTGTACACCTACTTGTACATGGAACAGGTAATAAAGAATACAATTGTTTAACTGTATGCTTATATATATATATATATATATAAACCATCGACTAACATGCGATTCTTCAAAAGCACTAATTTAAGTAAGTAATTAATTAAATAAATAGCAGATTGTCTGTTTGAAATCTAAGGTCAACTGAACTAAGAATATCTTATTGTTACTTTTAATTTAGTCAACTGTGCGCACCGTCCCATTAAATACGATTGCAATGAAACTTCCATCGCAGTAACGAGTGCAAATATGATAAACGAGTATTAGT
This sequence comes from Myscelus amystis hages, assembly GCA_018244895.1. NCBI lineage: Eukaryota > Metazoa > Arthropoda > Insecta > Lepidoptera > Hesperiidae > Myscelus > Myscelus amystis. The sequence goes on along the minus strand of DWQT01002877.1, from coordinate 7,143 downwards.
TGTATATACTATATGCATACGTGTATATGTGTGAATAGAACATCTGGAACGCATTGCGCAATAATCTCACTCGTCCTTCAAAGTTCTCTTATTTGAGTTGTATAATTCAGTATATTTGGCATCGGAAGCAGTACACTAGTCCCTTGACGCTCGGTGGCTGCACAGTCGAACACATGGCTTCGGGTCACTCAGATAGATTACGTCATAGCGTAATGCGATCCCAGAGCGGAAAACAATTATAGAGACGCAATGAATAAACTATCAACCGGCGCGTTACGCTTCTCGTTTCATTTCAGTCGCCTTTTTCTTTGTCATCCACTGTACGCGTGTTACGTCGTCGAACGTGGATACAATACACATACTTATTTTTTATTTTTTACTCTGGGGACACTTTTTCGACCCTCGTCCGAGCGGCCTCTTTGAAAAGTGGACATCGGAACGCGAGGGAAGGAGCCCCCGAGGACGCTGGACAGAAAATGCGTTGTAAACATTGAGACTACATTCAATTTCCCGTCATTTTTCAAACTGATAAATAATTCTGTCATCGAACGCTCGGACAGGGGTCGCTATGAAGTGATTGTCGACGGACGGCGGCCGTAAAAAATAGCAGACGATGAGACCAGGCCCGAGACCCTGCTTGTATGTGTGCGATAAATTTCTTTTTTATTATCTGATATCGAGGGACTACGGAATCGAATAAAGCGCTCATATTTAATTCATAAGATACCGGCCATATACTACTTACGGTATACTGTTTTATTTAAGAAGTTAGAAGATTACGAAAACCTATTGATGTCGCTGTAATGATGGAACAGTAGAGATCTAAAGATTTCGAATTACATTAAATATTGTTATTATATAGATTTTATCTATAATATAATACAATCTTAGATTTAGTTTTATTCACTTCAGTGTATTGTGTTGCTTGGTAAATACAGATTGACTTCTTCATTAAAATTACTATGGGTTTACAAAATATTGTGTATAATAATATAAACTTTTCAGAATTTCTATTACATGATTCATTATTAAAATCAATTCGGAAGAGTACTTGGCAAATGCGTCCTATACGTTTAATATGCCCATGGTCCATGCTAAGAATACACCGCTAAGGGTCAATGGCACAATTAAATAACTCCCTGACAGCCAAATTACTAGGGGACGTTAGCCGAGCGAATTATATTACTAGGATTTAATGACAGTACTCTATTCTGCTGACGTTTTGTTGCTATTATGATCATCATAAATAAATAAACGAACATTAAATACGTACTATCAAAAACGTCTTCCTTTAGTTCGTATAGGAAATTGGCAGTCCACAAGAGAGTTCTCAAGAGTGGAAAAAAAGTTTAAACATAAAAGGAAAATAACAGATACGTTTTATAAATACGGTTTTCTGACATGTTTGTACTTGAGTGAATAAAACGTTGAAACATACTCAGACCCATAATAGATTACTGAACTTCAGGGAGGTACCCGTCTGGGATTCGAACCCGGAACTCTCAGCGTAGCACAATGCTGACCGTACCGTAGAGGTCAAAAGTTACTCTTTACAGGAGCACAGAATCGCAATCGATTACTGTATGCAAGATGCAGTTACACGAGGCATGATTTAAAAAAAATTGCACGAAGACGATAAATATATTTTTTTGTATTGCGTTGTACCCATAGGTATATACGAGTACTTACTGTGTTGTCGTTTGAAAAGGCATAGTCTAGGTCATTTGTATATTTTTTCACTTAAAAGATATTTTTCCTGAGCGGAAATTGTAAAATGGTCGACTCATGTCGTGAATTCACTACGAAAAACATGCTGGCATTAAATTTTGTATAATAGTACCTTAGTTTCTGTTTCTGAGTGTTCGCTTATTTAGGAAACCAGCTGCTAACATCGAATTTGTAATATTTATTAGCCTATTAGAGCAATAAGCCGTGTTTAAATTAATCCTTACCTACAGAAATATTTCGTTTAACAAATTATATACCAATTAGCTTATAGATTCTAGACTGATAGTAACCAGCTACATTTTTATGCCAATTATATTTTCAATAGAGCTGTTTATATAAATGATTTGAAGCCAGAACGCTTTTCCACATAAGCCTAAAATAACAAGAGATTTCTCGTAAATCCATGCGGCGATTGCAACGCACACGTCTGAGAGCAACTCAGTTTATATTTTATTCATACATTGTATTGTTAGAATATCAATTGCCTCGCCCGCCGGTAGGTAAAGGGTACATTTCCAATCCGCACGGGATTCACTTAGATTTGAAGGAAAATAGATTTCGATTTCCAAAGCTGCGACAAAGCAATCCGATATATTTTTCAGACAGATATTGCTAGCGATTTCTTTTGAGCTTTGAGATATAAGGGACCGAATCTAAAAAGATTCCGTGTATTACTTTCGATATATGCGCGGACATATTTTATCTGCGATGACTTTTTATCATGGGTTGACTTTAAGTACCTACGAGTAAGTCCCATCGTTTCATAGCGACCTTTCTGTGTGCGTGGAAATTAATAGATTTTTTTTAATTTTTGTAGAGCTATATGAAATGACTATTATAAAATAAATGACTAAATTATAACACATACCTACTTATAAAATTATATTATAAATCTTTGTTTAATAATAATGACAGGGACTTCTAAGGAACAGTTATAAAATATTCGTATTGGTTTTAGGGTATCTGTAGTTATTGTGATACCGTTACTCAGCGTATCTACTACTACTGCTAATATCAAATTTAGTTATAAAACCGAGAGTGTAATGCGAAAGTGCCTGTACATAATGTAAAAATGCAAAAGCTTAGCTTTTAAAAATATCTAATTAAATTAAAATTAATTATGTCAATATTATGTTAATACCGTAATTTGTGCAGATATAGTACAAAGCAGACAAATATCTGATTCTATGTAAAGATAATTCTGTTTAGTGCGATACGTTTAGAATGAAAGGATGTTATTTTTGTAGCCGATAGCAGTGCCGCGATGGCAGCTCGCAAAACGATTTGTAAGGTGAAGTAATATCGCGCACGGTCGATGCTAGGGTGGGTGACCGCTAGAGGCAAGTTTTTATACGAATTACTCGAGAGCTTAAAAGCCATACATAGAGCCATGCCCCCGTAGTTATCTTTAGGCATTAGCAGCTGCATTTCATAAGCGGACGTCAGGGTCACTAATTGTAGATATCTCAACTAACCCTATCATCGATATCTCAATCAATCTTTATCTTATTCATACTGGGGTAGTGAGTTCCAGTCTCCCCTCAGCCTCAACCGTGTTTAATAGTGGAACTTCAAAGTGCGGTTTAATATCTCTAATATTTCACGTAAGCTAATTTACTTAAAGTATTACATTTTGAATTTTATATTATACGTATAATTTGTTTTCAACAAGCCTGGCCGCCCTCGCTTGCCAAACATATAAAGGTAAATGTCATTTAAAACCGGAGACGGTCCGTTTCCTCTCTTTTTAATTTTACCAGACAGACAATGCACTAAAGGAAAACATTAAAGGGGGAACACCGACCCCTTTTGGAAGTGATTAATTTATTATGTTCTTTGTTTCTATTTTGATTTTGACAGAACCAAACAATGAAAAAGTTTTTAATAAAACCTTTAAACGAATCGTACCTAAATGAATGAGCGTGTATTACTTCCGTTTTGGAGAAAATGTATATTATACACAATTTTTCGACCAGATAGGTAGCTACAATTGGGAATTCGTCCTGAGGATATGTAATGTGTTTGGCTTTATGGTTTGTTTATTACTTTTAGGGCAATCATATATATAAATGACATATCAAAATAATTAGTGGCCAGTGTATATTATATGTATTTAAACAATTTCAATGTATCTAAGCGAAACGTAGAACATAAGTTATGTATCAAACTCGTAAAAGTATCACTCCTGCAATATAAAAGTTAACGACACAAGAAAACGCGTTTTCCACAACATTAAAGATAACAACAATACGGGGGCTAGCGAGTGTAGAGCCTCCCGTGAGGGTGGCGGGCGGGGGTCGAGAAAAATTCAATATTAATATGAAGGAGGTGCGAGAGAGAGGTGCATGCAGTCTCGCTTGCGCGGCCAATGGCGAGCCCCGCTGCCGCTGCGATATGATGAATTTATGGATGTAATAAAAGCGAGGTGCGCGATTGGAGGAACGGTCAGGGAGAGCTTATTTTCTTTATTTTCATATTTGTAATATGGACCTTAAGATAGTCCACGTTTCATTGGAAGTTGGGTCTACGAAGTTCCATTATGACGTTGCATTAACAATAAGCGACTTGTTGAGTTGAATGCATGCGAAGTGTACGTTTGAGTCTCGTAGCGTTTAGGTTTGCAGGAGATTTGCGGCGAGGCCGGTGGAGGCACTCGTCGTACAAAGGATCGTAACTGGCAGTTGATTGAGGCGTGAAAGACGTTCGACCGCCGACCGGAGTTTCTTTCTTGATTTGCTTCTTGAGTGGCCGAAAACGACACTTCTATTTGCATGAGCTGTATTCGGGAATTCGCTTTACATTTTGATGTTTGAGAGAAAACACGGTGAGGATTCGTGCTACTTTGACGTGGGTAGAATGAATAAATTGAATAGAAATAACGTTTGCTGCATGGCCTTGTTAGTACGAATTGAATTTATTTATATTTATTTATTTTCCAAAACTTACAACTAACATTTTATATTAAGTTGTAAATATGGACATCAGTCAGCTTGTGGAATTACGGAATTACTATAGGCACCTACTGCTTAAGTTTTACATTGAGGAACGTAAAATTATGCAATGTAATGTAACATGCGTACGTGTGCGGGAAAATTGTTACATCTTATTTCTCGATTCAATTAATTATCTACCAGTGTTATTGTGTTTTTGAAGCATAATCGTTTATTACTACAAGGTATAAACACATTACCAGCATTGCACAATTTCGTGTCCACGCAAATGTAAGCTTTTGTCGTATTATTTTTGGATATATATGTAACGTTAATTGACTAAATTTTCATTTTGTATGATGTACTCCTGCTACCAATTTTCCGATTCGCCGACGGCTCTTTCTTCGCCTGTTATAGGATTTGTGTGGGATATTGAAATCAATTACCTTGCGAGAGCGGGTTCAGAGCAGCATGTAAAGAAGCGCTCACTCAGCGATCGAGTGTATCTGAAGGGAATTGATACCGTCGATATAATGTTGGATAGAAAAACGTTCAAAAGGCAGCGGCAAAGACAACGTAGACAAAATAAATAGGGTGGCACGACGGTGTGCGACGAGCGGCGGCGCGGAAGTATTGGGGCTCTGCGGAGTTTTGAAGCCCAATTATATCATGGATCCTACGTACCGAATAAACTACAGAACTACTCAACTATCACAAATTACAAAAACCACTTTGTGCTGTCTGACACATGCTCTCAGAGAATGATTGTTTTTAGTTACCTGAATGATGTGAATTATTGAAAACATCTACTAGGACTTGTCCACTGCCTTTTACGACATAACCCAGATACATTTTTTTATACATAATCTGCGTAAATGCAATGCAGAATGCTCGTATCTCTTCTCTCGCATCTCGTATCTCTCAAATACATACATACATTAAATAACGGTCTAACATTACTTGACATTTTTATGATGATTAACGTACATTTAAATGATGATTAACAATGGTCAATCAAAAGTAGAAATCATATTATAACGTACGAATATTGCTAATCTCTATGGAGCCCGTAACCTGAGATAATGTCCGTATTCTCATACTCGAGTTACAATTCAATTTGTGTGTATAGAGCTATACAAACAAAATTATCCTCGTAGACACAAGTGTCGGTCGATAAAGAAAACTACACATATTCTCACCTCTTCGCTAAACAAGAGCTCTCGGAGCGGGCGCGGGGAACAAAGCAGAAGTTTTCCCCGCACGAGATTCCTTTTTCTTTGTTTGCTGTATTTATTGTAAATCTACTCATACCAGCCACCGCCCGTTAAAAGTATTTGAACATAACTTTTGACTCGAGCTTTTGCTTGGCTTGTTTTAAAGCTATTGCTTTGGGATTGTTTTTGTACTATTTATTTTATTACATTTTTTTGCTTTATGTCGAAAATATTATATTGTAAATGACAATTAAATGAACTATTGGGGTATTTGGATTTTTAAACAAGTGAAGTGAATAATAGTAGAAAGAAGAGGTATCAGCATGTACATGCATATCCACCCATGTTATTGGACTGTTATGGCAGTGTTATTGTACGTATGTACTCTGTGTGTAATAAAATTGATTCAAAATAATGTATTCGATAAAGCAATGGTTTTTATCACATATCAAACATACAAACGTATTTACATTTTATCTTACTTCACAAGTGTCCAGAAATATATATTGACATACCAGGATGTGGATTGAAATATAGTAGAAGTAGTGAATTAAAGTTTGACAATGGCAGTAACGAACTACAATCGAGGCAGACCTGCAACGTTCTCGTTAATATGATTTTCTTCATGCGCCTCGCTGCGAGTGGCACCTTAACCAAGTTAGTTACGTTGTGGGAAACTTATTTCATTCGGCTTAAAACGTTATGTAACATACATATGTTTGAGGTATTATTCTAGATTGACCAGAAGTTTTCCACACTTAGTAGTGAGCATTGAAGTTTTCTCGTAGTCATGCGAGAGGAAGATCCAGACAAGAAGCGAAAAAATCTTTGAAAAAGAGGAATATTAAAGAAGTTTTACAGTGGCAGGTGAAAATTTTTAGTCTCTGCCTACCCCTATGGAAAATAGGTATAACTGTTCCGTTAAAGTCGCAGCCACTAACATTTCTTTTGTGAAAGCCGCATGTAAATTTCTAAACTGAGATTTTTGTGCCAGGATTCGAACCCGGGCCCCAAAGTGGGATGCTGAGATCTAAACAACTAGGCTATAGCTAAGTTTATCATAGTATAGTGTTTTATATATAGTGACTTCACTTCTATGTCACTTTGCTTCCAGTAACCTTTTAATGGCAAGTAAATTTATTTGGCATTTTAATGATATACTGGATTGGGAATATATTATTTATTATATGTAAGCACTAGCTGTTACGCGCGGCTTCGCTCGCGTAAAGAAGTATTATTATTAATTAATAGTTTTTGCGGCTTTACTTTTG
>DWQT01002876.1:0-13348 GCA_018244895.1 Myscelus amystis hages | reverse complement strand
GTGGTTTGGGCTGTGCGTTGATAGATCACCAAGTCAGTCACCTTTGAGTTTTATATATATAGTAGAAGTAGATAGTAATGTGCAAAACGAGGTTATTATTCAATTATTTTTCAGATACTGACACTCGTACAACGACCCGTCCGTCATCACTCGCGCCACCAACATGTACATCGCGAGATCCACCTCTTGCCCGAGCGCTATATGCATATGCGGCAGCCGGTGACAACCAGCTTAGCTTCCAGCAAGGAGACTTTCTCGCATTACTAGGAGACAGGACCAAAGGGTGGCAATATGGAGAAAACTTACGAACACACAGCGCAGGATGGTTCCCTCTGGCATATACGGAACCAATACCCAACGAAGAAATGGGGTAATTGATTAAACGGAACGAAGCTTATTAATGAATTGCTTGTTTGGAAACAAGAATCGACGCAATACCTTAGCTGTACTCAGATATTGAAACTATAACTATGCATAAACGTTAGTATATGATCCGAGATAATTAATAAAAGGACTCTCTGTTTCAGTAGAAATTCACCAGCTCGGTGGAGTACGGCACAAACACCAAGTGAAACTCCACCGCCTGCTCCTGTAGCACATGCGCAAATTTCTTCGAGTAACACTACAGCTCATTCTCACTCTCATCCGCCGGCGCGCATGTTTGGTGACACGGTCACCGCTCATCACGTTACCAAGGTTGCACAAACATCTAGGATGAAATCACTATCATTGAAATAATGCTATTGCTTATAAATAGTATAATTCATTTGTGTTATAGGGGCGACTCGGTACTAGTTCACCAGGATTGCCGCCAACTCTACCGGCACCGTCTCCTGGCGCACTTAGCTCTTCAGCTAGTGCTACTTTTCATCCATCAGCTTCATCGTCAGCCACCGGCGCGATCAAAAACTCGACGTCGGCCGCCAGTTTTACAACACACGCAGTAATTGAAACCAGAAGTTTCGGACCGCAAACACTACCGATGAGATCACAGGTAGATATCTAAACACGTTTTATAGCTTTTGAAATATAACAGCCGTTAAACATAACATGTAAATTCAATTTATCTTTGTAAATTAGTTTTTATTCGCAATGTGATAACTGTTCATTTATTTTCTATCTTTCTACAGTTGGCACAGAATAAAGCAGCGCCAGCTAAGACTGTAGTTTCTGCTGTCGGTGCGGTTGGTAACGTGTCATTACATAGCTCCAATGACTCAGGTTTCTCAAACGAACCTCCACCACAACCTGATGTAGATTACAGCGATGAAGAGGCTCAACGACATCGAGTACCTATTAGGTAAGTACAATCAGAACTCGGATATACATGCATTTTATTATGTGCTTGTTTCTTTTGTTGCTTTCATTTTGTTTATATTATGTTTTATTGCTATATTTTTTGTTTTATTTGTTTTCGTAGTAAGTCAGCTCAACATAACCACGATCATAAATCCTACTTACTAAAAACTCAAAGCTTGAAACGAGGTCCAAAACAAAACAACACAAGCAACGGATATTTAACTGACGACCAGCAATTGCTTTTACGCAATATGCTTGAAATGGACAAGGACTCTCAAAAAATTAAAAGAACCAAATCGTTTTGGAAATTTGGTCGTACAACTTCTGAAGAAATAATGGAGGGCATGTCTCTTTGGCAACACCGTGATATCGTTGATACGGTGCCAGAATATAAGAAAAAGCTTTTTGTTAAGCTCAAAAAAGAGTTAAGACCAGCACCAGATATACCTGAACAAAGAAAGCCTAATAGTACTGAAAAACCAGCAGCCAAAGAAAATATCCAGTCTCGAGCTCACGAAACGATTGACAGAAAAGATGTCAAGATTAACGGTGGAATACGGCAAGCCCGAAGCTTGGGGTCAATTCAAAATGAGGAACGCTTAGAAAAGGGACGAAAAACAAATGAGAGCTATGTTCAATCACAAATGAACAAAAAAAGTATGTCTGAAAAATCTATTGTTGAAGAGAAGCAAGATGAATTTATTCCCAGAAATGAATCTCGGCACTCAGATTTAACCAATACGAGTACAATAAAAACAAATTTTGAAAACAGTTTTTACAACGATGAAAACGGTGAAGGCTTTGTAATGAAAACCGTAAAACGAAGAGAAATTTTGCAAAGATATGATAATGACAGCAGTTCGGATGTTAATTCTATTGCTTCAAGTACTGATCCATATGATTGCATAATAGTCGATGACCATATGACGTCTAAAAAGCAACAAGAACTTGATCGCCGTCGACAAGCACAATTGTTAAATGATGAAGTCAAAAACAACAAAGAAAATGCATATATGCCAGAATTCGAAGAAATTGAAGTAACACCAATTAAGCCCCACGTGCGGGCTACAATTACGGAAAAAATTAAAAAGTCATCACATGAGCGTACTCCGCCTAAAATGGAATTCAAGACGTTCAAAGATAGTTCTAAAGAAATAAAAACGTTCTCTGCGTCTTCTGAAACACTAAAGTACAAAGAAAACGAATTACACATTGACCGTTACGGAGTTACCGCAGAACGTAATAATAATGATGTTCGAAATGAAGATTCTTATAATGGCCATGACGATGGAACCTTAAAATACAAGAAACGTCCAACTAATGATGAAAAGTTCCGCCAACACAATAACTTTGATAATAAAAATCATAAAGATTATCCACAGGCTGAAACTAGAAATCAGAAAAAGGACCCTACGCGGAACTTCGAAAATAGAGAACCGCGAATTGATTACTCACTAGACCGACGACATGTAAAAAAAGATTTTACGGACACAAAGAGCAGAGACACAAGACCTCGAAATAGAATAAACAGGAGCTATGATGATAGCACATTGCAATACAATGGTCGTAAGGAAGAGAGATATTATGAGTCGAATATATCGTACTTTAGTGATCAAGAAAGACGTGCATCTCGATACGATTATGAGACGGACTCTAAAAAAGCAGAGAAGTCGAAAATACGCCAAGAAGAAGCGAGACTGGAAGCTAGACGGTTTACGGATCGTAGAAGCGAGGGCCCTTACAGCGAGTCAGATGATCAAAAGTTCAATGAAGCATTAAAACAGCAGAGACCACAATTGCTTCCGCGTACAAAATTGCTGAAGCGGCCCTCGGAGGCAACCGAATTACCAGAGGAAGGCCATACGTTTGGACCGTGGTATGATTTATGGGGTCGGGAAACTGCCATGTACAAGTAGTTATTATTAAGTTTCTTTTTTGTTATTTTTTTTAATACATAACGGTAAAATTATTGGAATATGACATCAAATTCCTTAAATTCTTACACCGCATATATTTTGTTCGGCTAGCAAAAAAGTATTTGGAAAATAAAAATTATTAGTACATGTAGTTTTCATACTTGCTCGAAAGTAGTGTATTTTTAATTTAGTCATGTAACATTACATTACCGCTTTACGTAGTCATTTATACTAAACCCTGTTTAGTTTTATGTTATGTATGTACTTTATTGTTGTTGTTATCGTTACGTCTTTAATTTTGGGTATAAAATGGGAAAGTTTTATTTAACCATATATAAAAATCGAGATTTTAATATAAAATATATTCTTAGTACACAAATGTATTAAGTTATTACTGGTCTTAGGAGCTTTAAACATCTTACATGATCTAATAATCCCAGTGGTAATTTCTTTTTAAAGGATAAAAAACCTCATTCAAGCCTCAATTTCAATAATTATTTATTTATTCCAATCATAAACACCTGTAATATTTGTCATAAATACTTGTCATAAATATAATTAAAGCTTCTATGCCCTGGTACTATTCAATTGGTACTTAGCATCTAGATATAAAAGTCGAACGGAAAATTCCTCCTAATTTTCACATTTAGTCCTTTAAAACGAGTTTTAGTAGACTTTAAACGCTTAAAAAGTGATAAAAGAGTCAAGTACGTGCTCGGGCAACGTTGACGTAACATGTTCCACATCTTTTTTCAACAGCGAAAATGTTCTTTACAGAGTGAGCTCGTTAAATGTGAATAGATAAACGCTTTCAGTAAATCTATCACTGCATATCCAGTAAATGAAACTACAGTTGCTGTTTTTGCTCTTATTGCAATAGTGTTTATATTTTTTAAATATACTTTATATACATTACAAAATTACCTTGGGCGGTTGCCATTTAGACATGACAAAACAACTTTATGCCATTTACATAGAAATTAACCCAAAAACTAAGCATCTGTAGTTCCATCACACCTGTAATTTATTAGAGCTGTATATTGAGATAAGCTTTTTTAACGCAGGCCTCAACAGTTTGCGACAGTGAAACTAAGAAAAGCATTAACAAACGATCGATCGTCGCCAGCCATTGAATAATATTATTTTATACAGATGATTTGTTAAATTAAATATATATAATATATTGATATGTAAATTAGAAATCAGCATGTATTTTGTACAGTTAAATATTCATAGTTTAAGAAAGAATATATCACAATTTTTACAATAACCAACCGTTTTGTTTTATTTCTATCCCGATAATAAATATTTAAGCACCTACATTTGGAGTATTGTGTTTGTTTATTTAATCCTTTATTGTTTCTTTACAAATGTCGTTTCTAATAATCGACCTTTGGTGATAAAGTGTATCTACTAAAAAAAAATTCATGGATGTTTGAGAAGATTTGGATGCATAAAATCTGTTTACTTTTACTATTCACATGACTGTATAAGATAAATATGCGTTCGAAGCATTAGAACCAGCTGTCCAGATTGCCATTTTGGAAGCCCTACCGATCGGCAGACTTTAGATGACGGGTAAACTAGAATTATTTTCTATCTGTCCGTCTCTTAATGGTTATTAATATGACCCTTCGATCAGAAGTTAAGAATTATTGATTGAAGTATTGCAGTAATTTCTACTTATAATTGTTGACTGCAGTTGCAAGTATATTAAAGCAGGTGGTTCCTACACTAAATTACTATTTTTGCTATAACAAAATGTATAGCTAAAAAATTACAAATATAAGAAATTTATTTTCCTTCTTTGAATCACCAAAGCAAAAGTAAACAAACAACATCCAATATATCTCAGAATATATGATAGAAGGAAAAACGTCAATTGGTCCCGTGACAATGGCCGATGATAAATCACATCTCTGTTCCGTTGGCGCTTTCTTGAGCCAACGATGGCTCTCCGCAGGCATGTATAATAAGATTCTGCTTATAAAAACGAATTGTTTATCTCACTGCGGCCTGCCGAAGTACCGCAGGCTTTTCTATTTTGTGCGCAGTATTTGTTGATGTAACTTCACGTTACGAGTAGTTGCGTCCTAGAAATCCGTGCAAACTACGGGTCATATTTCTGGCTTCAGACAACCACGGCCTTAAGTAACTACGTCATTAAACATCTGTAATGTTCAACAAAAGTACACAATACTTTTACTTCTATTTAATATTTTAATTATCAAAATAACTACTTTATTTTTGATTTATTAAATATGTTACGATGATTTCAAGTGAAAATTTGGTAATTTTATGTAGCATTACCGAAATGGTTTGCTAATCGTACCCCAAGGAAGCTGGAAATGGTTTCAGGGATATATTCCATTAGTGGTCACCCATCAAACGACCGAATACCCGCTATAGTTTAAATCCTGCAGATCGTTTGTGAAATAATAATAATAATAAAGGACAACTCACTCACATCCACCTGATTCCTGACTAGGCATATGCTGTTCCATTGTTACTAGACAACCAATAAATATGTAATGCATAGATAAATATGTGCTTTATTTTACACCTAAATATACATTGAATAAACAATATTGCTTATCACACTTACATATATTTTTCCTGAACGAGCTTCGCACCTGCAACTTCAGATCAGTTATTTTTTATAACACTAGAGCCTTTATATAACATTGACTACATTTTTATTTTAGCAACGATCCCTAGACAATGAAACTTACAATGAAAGGAAAACAATACAGCCAAGTATCCATCCATCCAATAGAGGTAACTCCGACTGTTATTGAGGAAAGTTTCGTATGAGAACGTTACGACTGCAGCTATTAAGTCACAGTAAGTTTATTGTGGAGCGGACTGTATACACATTTATATAGTTACATGCAGCTGTTTAAAATAAACTATGAATCTAAGGCACATAGATAACTTCGCATTCCCAGGCCAATGTCGAGAGTGTCTCTAAATCTATTATAATTCATTTGAAAGATTATTTTAGTTTTTGTAAAAAATATCAATTATATTATATTGTCCGAGTTGCTATTAAATGACAACTGAAACTAAATCATAAATGACATAGCAGGTAAATTTCATTTGAGACGCTTCTGGAGGTTTAAATATAAACTAAAGAGAAAAATCGGAATCAACTGATTAATCAGTCCTCCTAAGTTACAAGGCTCATAGAGTTGTATTGTTTTATGAATTTTAGATTGATAAACTTAATCGTACGTTTTTGACATAATTCATCATGCACATATGTAGATTGGAAGAATTAGTGTGTGAAAAGAAATGATATGTAAAGAAATTTGAAATATAACTATCAAACAGCAAATCTCAATGGCGTTACAGTATGCACTGCACTTACTCACATACGTTGCAACATTATTCAGAGACGTTCAGGAACTTAGCGGCAAGTTTTCTACGATATAGCAAGTACGGCATTCGGCAAAGAGAGCGATTATAACGACTACAGGAAGCGACATCTTGGAAGTTCGTACGGTGAGAAATCACGTAACAGGATACTTGGCGTAGTAAATAGAGAGTTCCTACGACCAGCGTTTGAAAACAGAAAAAAATATATAAACATTATATAAATTTATGTACGAAGCAACAAACTATATTGTATGTAGTTACGTATGTATACTTTCGAGACGAGAAGAAAAGAATATTGTATATTTCGTAAGTTAATAAATGACATCGCTTTAAAATAACAACAGTTCTGTTTTAATAAAGAAATACATCGATTTTCATAGAGTTTATTTCTAAAGAATTCACACAGTGTCGTAATATCTATATTGTAAGGAGGTGGCATTATAAGTTTGACCGCTGTCACCGGTTGTTCACAAACTACTATCTCGCCCACTAAATGTGCGGCTACATTTCCTTAGACTGCCGTTTCAATCCTTTTATAGTTGTTTACTGCTGCGGTTCCCATAGGCATTGGTACTATACTGAATATAATTAACATAGCGTTTATTTGTCTACGTGTGGCACAAGGTGCGGAAATATTCTCCTCACGTGGAAATCGATCTAATCTTCAAGATGTATTCGGTCTACGCTCTCACAATTCATTCAACTAATCAAAAATAACATTCATTTCAGGTAAGTACTTCTTGTTGCTTTCGAACGACATTTAGAGCCCAATATACATATTCACTTCAGACCAATAATCTTCAAGTCGAATCTTTTCAAATTAAATTATCAGCCATTTCATTTTACTAAAATAGTTTGATGTAATTAAAGTAACATTGCCAATTGTCATAACAAAGTTGAGTTAATGGCCACTAAGAATTGGTCCTGAATTTCGACGCTCGGTTAAAATTAAATATCAATCGCTCAGCGGAAAGACCAACATCCTGTGCTGTCAGTTTAAGCGTACGGGCGCAGTTTCGAGCCGTAATAAACTAGAATCATTTAAGCACAAATATTATATCATAGCATTTTATGTAACAACTTCATATAAGTAATATTTATAGAAGTAAAATATTAGAACAACTTGTATTTTGGATCACATTTGTAACCAATGGTGAATTAAGTAGATGATATCGCACAAGCTAAGTAAAATACAGAAATAAAATACACTTCAATTGCAATACAATTCAATTTTCCTGACAACATTTATACTTATTTATAAGTGTTTTTATGCTTATAATCTTTACCTAATCAACATAAACTGTATACAAAACAATTAACAAACTAAACGTAAGATAAGTATATATTATAGACATAATTGTTAAATCGCAGTTATTTACATTAATAACGAAAACAGCTTCAGGCAAGGGATCCACAAGGAAAAACATTCAATAAATTGTTCTTTTTTAACGTATTCCAATTTCATTACGATAAATTTAGTACATAAATTGCTTTTATGGGTAAACAACAAAAGAGAATGTATCAACGTAAGGCAAAAGCGATGACAAACAAAAAGTTTAGAAACTGAACCCTATATCGCTATCAAATCAATTTGCAGTGCAAATCGAGCGCGGAGACCAATGCTTTCCAAGTCATCGGCTCCCTTTAGACGCCTTGGCCTGGAAAAATCCACAAATTTGTAAAAAAATATGCGGTAACATTTTAAATGCACTCACACTAGATTGCATCACGAGCGTATTCGCTGAAAATCGTTTTTTGCACCCGCGTGTATGAGGATACGTTATATTACGGATGTCGAAAATCTGATGCGTGACACATAAAACTGAGCGGAAAAGCGCTTTGACCACTGCGTTAATTTTGACGGCAGCTATTCGTTTTGTCCGAATATAAAATACAGCATCGTTTGAATTTACTATCTCTCGCACGTATATTTACGGTACACAACAGGGGAATCACTTTATGCGAATTTTCATCCACGGTCCGAGAAGTGGCAACGAAATGACTTGCCGCTATTAACGCACGCAAACAAAATCCGTTGGTAACATTTGGTAGCAATGCGCAAACGGAATCACTTTGCATAGTTTCGGCAACGAGCAAACAGTCTGCATCGTCGTCGTCGTATTTGCTCTAACCTATATTCGAAAATACTATGAGAATACCAAAATACCAAACTTTTACTGAGCTTGGTCGCGAACTTTCTTAGTATTACGTACTATAATTTGGTTTGTTGTAAAGTGTAAACGAATATTGTTTTTAATTGTGCTAAGCAAATCAATATATCTTACTTTCTTTATCTTTACTTGTATAAATAAATATTTTATGGGTTTCCGTGTAACATATTATAACTAACCTGGAGATGACTAGCATAGAAATATACGTAATTATGTGTCAAAACATACATGTCTGGTTTGATAGCTTACTTAAATGAAATAATCTAATCGAGGTAATAAATGAATAGGTAGTTGATTTCTAAAACATTTATACTATTTCTAGATTTAGAGTTTTAGGTTTGAGGTAGTATATGCACGTATGTATTCAGTAGTCGACGTAATCCGAATGATAAGCGGCCGAGGCTATTTGGCACCGCGCTGGCTCTATCGCAACCCGATGCCAACCCGCACAGACCCTACATGCAACGGACGCCATTTTAGTTCACTACGCTAATTTATGTTAAATACCCCTACAAATTGCCTTGGCATCTCTGTAATAAATCTATTAGGAAGTTAAAACATAGAAGGTATTTAAGAAGTCAAATTTCAGAGAGACGTATGCAATTGCATGAGGGTTCTAAGTACATATATTATTAGAGTAACAATAAAAATGCTTATTTAAATTATAGTTTCACCAAAACACATTACATATAAGTTTTTTTTTATATTTCGTTTATTAAGCTACACGTATTTGGCAGGGCACTGATTTACTTTAACAGTAGTCGAATGCCAATTCGCAGTCTCAACACGTGATGGACGCCATTTTGGCACGATTCATTAATTTATGTTAAAAACGGCAATTAGGAGCTGTTGCTACAAATGTATTTAGTGTCACTGCAATGCTTCTAATAAATACTGTATGCTTAGAAAAGATACATTGCTCCATTTGGGCAGCAATTGTGTATTGCATATGTGTGATTCTGTGAGATTTAGGTGCTGTAGCATTTGAAATACTGTAGCAAATAGTGAAGTAATTTTCTTTTATGTAAAGACACTAACCGATGGGCAAAGCAACCTGCTTCCATTTATGAACCGCTGCTAAAAATCACGAAATTTACTGTGTAAATAGGATTGTTATAACATTAGTCTTGTTAGTACTCATAAGTAGGTTTTCAATTGATAATAAATAGTTAATGCCTATTCATTTATTTTATATTACCATATTTATTAACTCACCGTTTGTCATGAATGATATTCGCTTTTCAAATATTATGCAGGTACTCTACAAACAAAAATAACGCCGCAAAAATCGCTAGGTTTTTTGTATAATCCGTGGAATAGTTGCTGGTACACAAAAACACGAAGACCAAAAGTGAAATAGACGTCCGTGGTTTCCGATTCATCACTGTCCATAAACAAGACATTGACACATTCGCGGCTTCGTCTCGACAAACAAACTTCCTGCGAAAAAATGTTCAGAAAGAGCTGCACACTGGCTCTACGTTCTGTTACATGGATATTGTCGGGAAAATATATTACATTCATTTTCTGACTCAATATAGTTTTATTTTAGATACAGTTTGTTCACAGTCATATATTATTTATATTACGTCACGTGAAAAAGTACGAAATACATATTATACAAAATTACAGTAACTCTCACTATTACACTGACTGATATGAGAGGTACCTAAGTTAGTACCTAAAAAACATTTAGGTACTTGACACCTCAATTATAGGTAAAATGCATGCATGAATACCAAATTACATGAATAAACTAAAATAAAGTCTAGATTAAATCGAGTAAATAAAAAACGCTTCCAGCATTTATTTCAACACGAGTGAGTTTAGTCAGAACTCTAGCGAAAAATATGTACATACGTATACTAGAAATTTATCAAAGCTCTTATTCCAGAACAATGTAATTTATTATAGAGTAAGTAATTATTACATAGTTATATATTGGATGCGTATGCCGGAGACATGTTATTTAAATAATGACGAGTCTTAAAATCATATAAGTTCAATGTTCAACATTCTACATATTATATAGAAAATATACCTTCGTGTCGCATAAGCTTACGTCATTTACAAAAGGTTGAGAGAGGATGCTGAAACTAATCTATCGCCAGAATCGTGCCCGGATTTCATAAAATTGAAGTTCGAACATCGATGAAAATTAGGCGCACAAAATTTTACGACATGTAAGTACTAACGTGGGATTTGCAATTTCCTAGCGATATAGATTACGTCAGACAATAGCAATATGTAGAGGTACGGAACACAAAACAAATTGAATATGAAATGCGTTCCTTTGAATGTGAAAACATCGAAAAAGGGTTTTCGTGTTCTCCTCAAACGATATTGTCATAAGTAATCAAATTTTGTAAAAGTTAGAACATAAACACCTTTTCTATGTAAATCATCAATTGAATCGAATATTGTCATTATTATTCAGAAGACAGTATGTATTATACTTTAATGATAATTCATCCAAACTCTTATTATTTACTAAAACTGAGCGATTCATAATATGATTATTATGGCCTTAAATTGTTGATATATACTTTGTATACTGTTGATATATACTTTGTATACTGTTGATATATACTTTGTATACTGTTGATATATACTTTGTATACTTACATCATGATAGTAAAAGTGTTTGTCACCCGACAGGCCGTTACTCAATAAACGCTGCAATAAACCCGGGGGTCCGAGTAAATGACGCCACAAAATTGAGAGTCCTACGCCCTTCGCGCTATGACGTCTATGACTTACCATAATATTTATACATCAGGAGTAACACGGACGATAATCCTTAACATTTATTTTTGTACCATTTTTAAAACAGCACAAAACACTCATGCCCCTACCCGACTGGTAATTCTTTATATTAATAATAGAATTTATTTTATGTTATGATGCGAAACATTGTAATAAACATTTGTTGCAATGTAATTTAAGCACCGGCATAAAATACAGTTACATCATAACTTCACCGAAATAATCGTTACCCAATAAGCCGTTTTTGGGTCATCGCCGCTGTAAATTTACAGCTATACATAAATAATATCAGAAAGTATGTTATGTTTGTGTTATCTACGTTCACCAACACATAATAATTTTAAGTGGTGGTTACAACATAAACCTCCTTAGGTTTATGTTGTAACCCATTTATTCGATAGGTAAAATATGTAATATTAAACCTTTTCAAAGTTTGTAGAAGTGATCGTTACTCGATAAACTATTATTCCTTTTTCAGTGCAGCGATTACGGAAAAACAGGTGGCACAATACATTATAAAACATACATATATCTTACAAACTATACTTAAATGAAAATGAATTTTGTTTTAATCGTTCATAAATAACTGCCATTAATATATCGTGATACGAGGTTTGGAAATTTATGAACAAAAAAAACTTAACGGAACTTGAGACGAATGTAATTTGTGATAAATAAATGCTGTAAGAAACGTACTTTATGTATTTTTTTCTGCTAGCTTTACCCTGGTTTTAGCGTTTCTATATAATAAGCTGTTACGTTAACACGTTAATGATGGCCATGACAGCGGATTACTGTTTAATAATAAACACGGAGTTTTTAGTTTTATGTGATTTGGGATACACATATTCCTATTATGTAGGTACCTATGCATTGCTAATATTGTTGGAATGAAAGTATTATATCAGGTCACGTGCCCTCTGTGATAGCGCTTGTTCTATTATGATACGCATATTTGCAAACTTTGAACATTGTGTAAATTATTTATTATTAAATATTTGTTGACGAGATTTTCAATTTATTATTTGCCTTAAGATATTCTCAAAGTAAACCTGTGTGTATTTTGTAAGACCTGAAAGAATAATGTTCTCTACTAAAGATTAGTGTCAGAGTTGAAGGCTTTGTGGCTTGTGGGAGACTTAAGTCTTAAGGCAGTATGCAGAGAAGATGTACGTTTGCGAGCTTAGTGTCTCCAAGAGGAACGTGATGATTCATTTTACGTGAAGTTTTATATTTATAAACTAAACTGTTATATTTCTTCAGACTTATGTTTATTAAATGTTTACGTTCTTTATCTGGTTTACATAGATATACGTATGTGATTTATAATTAAAACTGAATAGAAAACAAGTATTGGCAAATCCTTAAATCGGATTATAAAAACTATATTTATAATACTTTAACGAAGTAACGGGACCTGTCATTTTATTCCAAAGTACGACGTAAATTAAAATGTTCATAACTGACGAATAATAACATTAAGAAATCTGCAAATTTCAAGTGAATATGTTTAGTCCGACGTTGGATATAAGGCTTTTAATACCTTGTTACTGTGCGGCATATTCTGGAACATCACGTAACGTGAAAAGCGTCGAGTGGAATTGTTTGAAAGGACGTGTTGAAAAACGCTGAATCGTTGAGCGATCGGCTGCGCATCACGCGTGTGCGGCGCCCATTCCCCGGCAATCTAAAACTTGGCGCCGACAGAAGCGCTCTTGGCGGCTGCGAGTGGGACAATAACGTTCGAACGCCATAAAGTACCGTCGATCGTAATGGTACGTTCAGACTACGACAGAAATTGTGACATAAGTGTCAGAC
>DWQT01002875.1:0-13348 GCA_018244895.1 Myscelus amystis hages | reverse complement strand
TTTTCAAATTCAAATCGTTTTATTAGTTATAAGGTACACACATACACTTAATGAAAGTCATGTTTCAGTTATCATACTTCGGCTTTGTGCGCCCTTCTTGCTATAGTAGATATTTTACGGAATGAAACTATTTTTTTACATTCTTACTTTGTTAACTATTCCACTTGTACCGTTAGATCGTCTAATCATCGCTGCAAACGCGGGAAGTTACTCATAATTTCATTGAGGATTAATCTAAAGGGAAGTTTGGTGGTGGTTGTGGCGGCTTAAAAGAGTAATGTTAAACCTTTAAGACCTGAAACAAGGTTTGAGCGGCAAACATTACATAACAACGATTCGCCGCCAGTGCAACCGGTGGCCAATTTATGTTATGAAAACGGATAAATCAAAATCTTTAATTCATCACCAAACATGTTGGCTTATATAACCGAGTTTTTGCGAATCCTGAATGCAATGTAATATTTTTTTTTGTTTAAAATAATAACATAACCGGCGACGGAATACGTAAAGGTGAATATAAACTTGAATTTGACATTCAGCGTTGTCTCGGAAAAACATTGAAAATGTTTTGTACTTGCAAATACGTCCAGTAAATAGCATACGGGGCAGGCGTACACGGCAACAATAACAAAATATAATGCCACGTATCACACAAATTTAGTAACAAGAAACCTATGAAACTCCTAACAAGCACAAAATGTATACAAAAGTGTCGCTTCAAATATCGCCTTGGCAATTTCACGATATTCATATGTATAATTGTCAAAATTTAAAATAAAGCTGTCGTTGGATTCCTTTTTTTTTAACAAAAAGACAAACAGAAGCAATTTGACAATGCCACAAATAAACTTAAACTAGAAAGTTTTGGTAATTAAGTCTCCTATTATATTAATTGTGGATAAAATACTAACAACAATAACGATTTAGACCCACATACACAGACAGATTTACTGTAAGGAAATAGGAGACATTTGAGAATGAAAATCGCAGTGTAGTTGGTAACAAACGCTATTGTAATCATTCAAGTGGTCAAAAATAACTCAAGCTAATTACTCTTAATACTACAACTGGTACTAAACGCTAAAAATAAAACATACAACATTAATGAATACTAGATATCCATATAATTTATCTATAATTAGAGACAGCTTTAAGAAAATATCTAAGGAGTAATTATTTTATCATGTATCCTTTAACTTGAACATCACACAGAGCTCATTTTTGAAATTATTTCCGTTATCAAAATCCACATAGATGTAAACTTAATTCACTCATTAAACCTTCACCTTACATAGCTGTGCTAACCCGGATGAAAAGTCGTACCAACAAAATAATATACCAATAAAAACATTACGTAACATCGCGATATATACTCACCTTTACAACAACGAATCGCATTTCGAGTCCCGACCTTGGCGGTTAGGTATTCCACACGTGATTTAAACATGTAGGTAACTTAGACCGTGACATTCGACAAGGAAAAACATTGGTAAACAATGATAATCAGCTACGTATTACCTAACGTTGTTATGTTGACATGCCCGAATACATTGCGGTTGGAAGCGTTTTGTTGTTGCTGGCAACTTATTATTATATTTATACCTATGTATATATCGTAATAGCGTCATTTATTATACACTAGCTTTTGCCCGCGGCTCCACGCGCGGGGTAAAACAATTCCCCTTTCCCAATACCGTGAAAATTTCCAGCTTTCTTTGGAATACCTCAATTCATATACGACATTTTTACTTATTGCCATTAAGAAACTCTGAATTGCAACGCGTGCGAAGCTGCGGACAAAACCTAGTTATACATGTACATAAACCTTCCTCTTGAATAACTCTATCTATTTAAAAAAAAACCGCAACAAAATCTGTTGTGTACTTTTAAAGATCACGCATACATAGCGACAGGAAGCGAAAGCGACTTTGTTTTATATACTATGTAAAGAAGATTCGATTTCAGACGCTTCCAGTTAAAGATATTATTAATAATATGCTGTAAATTAATAAAAGTATTTCTGTTGGTAAATACATTATAACCTTAAAATTATGTCGGCGTGACAGAACCATTCAAACTCCGAATTATAGTAACAATGACGAATGCGCGTAACTGCTATAAAATGGGTGATTTTGAATTTAGAATTTAGTTTATGTGAATCATTTTCAATGAGGTATGTATAGATACAATAAGCTAAAGTTTTGTGTCTCTGACTTTATACACGAGATTTTTTGCGTCTTCTTGATGATCCCATTATACATAAAGTTAACGATGACTTGTTTTTGTTATAAGAATAGTAAAGGGTTATCAAGGTCACCTTTTGACATTGTAACAATATATTCAGCTTGACCTAAATCTATCCAAATTCAAATTAAACCAAATCCAATAAATGAATTGTATTGTCCATTAAAATAGGTATGCTAAAAGAAAAATAATAAATTCAGCGCAGTTTAGAAGGAAGGAAAATAATGTATTATGAATTTAGTGTACAAAAAAATCTTGAACTGGCCACCGAACAACAAGAATCAATGGGACTTTAATTGAAATCGGCAACTTTGGTTTTTTGACCGAATTCAAAAAGGAGGAGGTACTCAATTCGTCTGTATTTTTTTTTATCATATAACTTACATACATACAATATGCTGCGATTTAGCATGCTAGTTTACTAAATGCCTATAAACACTACATTTGGTGTGGTATGGCATTTGGTATGTATGGTATTACCGAACAATTGTAACATAGGATATGAGGCACGTAGGTACAGAGGCAGGTAGATAATCCTACTCTTTAGCTATCCTGGTCAGGAAAGAAAAACGAATTCTGGCACGCCGTATTTTCTTGACACCAAATGTAACCCTGTAGTTGATTGCCCGCAAACATACACCAAATACCATAGCAGACTCCATCGACAAAAATATTGACTAACTTAAACACTTATGTAAGGGGATTGAGGATTGCAGCGAGGTCGTCAATTAAACGATTTTATGTATTGTGTCATTGAATAGCCAAATGTTATGACAGTGTACATTTTCAAAATGCGTTTTAAAATTCCACTCCAGTAATTACATTTGCAATGTGTTTCTTAACTATATGTCATTTATCAAAGTGTGGGTAAAATTTGAATTCAATTTGAACGCAATGAAAATTTATTTCCTGTCTGTTTGAATTATATTAATTTGATTCGTTGAAACACAGTTACTAGTTGATTCTTGCCTATCTATTAAAATTAAGTCAGTCTATTAACATTATACTCACCAATTATATTTTCATATTCTAGCATCGTACTGCTTCGCAAACTTCCATCTTATTAACAACTACCCACACAAGATATTTATTAGACTACTCTCTCACATTTTAAATTATGGAAATCTGTTAGTCGTGTGTGAAATTGTTATCATTGTAAACTAATTATGTATGTTACCTATTCCTTTAAACACCGTGATTGAATACATAATATCGGTGCAGAAATCATCGGAAACCAAACGACCTTACCGCCTTTAGATAGTAGATATGTAATTTATTGTATGAAGTAAACAGTTTTATTTATAACCTTTCCGCATTATTGTGTGATCCTTGATGTCTGGTGATGTTGCCAGGTGTTCAGTTATTTACCGAATTGTGAGCAGTTCATGCCCGATATAAGTGACTATTTCGGTATTTTTTGTAAACTCAAACAATTTTTGGTCGATTTAGAAAATAAAATCAATAAACGTGCAGTGTTGTTAATTTACTACATGGATTACATTATTAATTTATATTTTTATTATTGTCTATCTCTTTCTTTTTCTGCATTGAGACGTCTAAAGATGTGTACATTACGTGCATTTTTAGGTGTAACAAGGACAAATGACATTTATCTTGATATTAAAAGCGATAAAACAATTAAAAGCTGTAACAAGCAATAATAAATATATAATTTTGAATATCTATTGTGTGTTAATGCGATCATACACTGCACACATATAAAAAAGGCTTCGTCAGACCACGCTCGGCGATGTAACTCAACTGCAAGTAATAGCTAGCATACAATTAGTTTAACAATAATAATAATGGTTACACAACTTCTACAATTATTATTGAGTCAAAATTGTTTTACAGTTTCAAAAAACAAATCGCTAAATTATAATATAATACGCCTTAAAAGACATGTTTCAATCATATTATAAAGAGCGAAATGTAACCCACTTTGTATTGTGAGTCATACATATATTATCTACATCTTACGTTGGTCCATTTCAGGGTTACAACGATTTGAATTTTTATAATTGCTCTGTAATTAATCCCCCAAATTGTGCAATTATCTCGTTCAACACACTATTATCTTCAATTTCATCTACTTTACTTTAATAAAGTACAATATCATTTGTCCGTACTGAAATTAATTGTATCGCCACCGAAATAGCCTAAACGAACGCTTATCAATCAATTACTAATTTCGTAGAACCACAAAAACGCCACAAATACATGACTCAAATCGCGAATTAACTAAAAAAATCGGACACCACATTGACTCAATAGTGCCGGCCGAAGTGATTACACACAGTCAGGGTAAGTTACGTAAATACGCACACAGACGTAATTAGTTGCACACTACTGTAAAACAAACACATGCCCAAGTTATCTATGTGTGCGGGCCGCAGACCGTGAGTCGAGTCGGTCGACCCCACTACAAAATTTAGTCGCACTCTAGACTTTGCAGTGGATAGACGCGTCCAAGTAGCTAGAGCACTACGCACCTCTCAGTGTATTTCGTCATAACAACATTGTGATAGTGACAAAAATCCTCCTGGACGTGACAAGTGGAAGTGTAACATTTATTGTTCCATTTCGAAGTACTATAAACTACGCCAAAGACGTTTCTGTGTTTTTTGCTGTTTTTGTGAAATTATGACATTGTTCCCAATATTTGGATAATTCCGGACAAGGAGTGGAATATTGCCGCAAATATTTTCGTAAGTATTTTTAATGCACCCCTTCAGTTAGATTTATTAATTTTTTTGTTATTTGGTCAACTTCTTGATTTTTTTAAAAATCTTGTAATATTTTGTTTTCATTCAAACGAAGATTTGGTTACAATTAAATTTTACAAAATAATTTACTAAACACGGTCTAACAGAAAAATTTACCCTTATTTTTTGATAATTAGATTTTTCCAATAGAAGATCTATTCAGATTCTACGATGTAATGATTTTCTTGTTGGAAATTTATTCGCATATTAAAGGAGGAAGAGAAAGTAATTTCGGAAATGCGCATTTTTTGTCCACGAAAAAAATGTGTGCATTTAAAATTTTCATATTTTCTTCCGTTAGTTAAAATAAATTGAAAAGACCAATACATTAAACAAATACTCTTAAATATTTCATATTTTATCTGTCAGCCATAATTTAAAATAAAATCCAATGGGCAGAGACAAACAAGGAACACATATTATACATATTTATTTCATCTTCAATTTTTTTAGCTAATGTCAATGACTCCGCACGAATCTGTTTAGTCATGCATCTGAAGCATTTGCCAAATTTTCTGTCCTTATCGTCATCGCTTTGTTTCTAATATTCTTTATATATAATTTGTATAAATAGTGGATATATTATTTAAATTTGAATTGTTACTTTATTTATAAGAATCTTGTCTAATTTGACTTATTTTAATGGAAGTTTGATTCTCGAAGGTATAGATTTTTATTTTTTATTTTTGTAAAATTAAGACAATGACATACGACGGCAGTCGAGTCGATTATCGTCTTTGTTTTCAGTCTTTTGTTTTGTAACCATTTCCTCGATTCTGTTTTCGCCATTATCTATGTATGTTTACATTTGCTTTCAAATCGCAAAAATTGTTATGTTATCTTACTTCATTGTCGCGTTTTCTTTTTAGATTTGTTGCGCAAAATTGTTATATGGATTTACCTTTATTTTGATAGCTTATACTATCGATTAATCAGAGAAATGTTATCATAGTACCTTTTAGATCGGCCAGACGTGTTTTATCAGGAACAGCCTAGAAATTTATAGAGATATTTGGCACTCGGTGCTTTCTGCCTACCCCTTTAGGAATATGGCGTGATGGTTATGTATGTGTGTATAGAAAAATTCGTTATCACAATTTGAGAAAAGTCTAGATCTCATTTTTCGTTTCAATAGTTTCGTATATAAACTTACAATCGTAATTAAAATCAAATTTCGAATATGAACGGTAATTGCGATTGCGTTTACCAGCGGTGTCGCAAGCGGCGCCGGGCGCTGTCGCAAGCCATTGTGGGCTTACACAACTGGTTCAAGGTTCCGTTCCCGCGTGCGTTCGCTCGGATGTACGGAAACTAGATTTACCAACGTATTATTTCTTGTGGAATGAAACAAAAAAAAAATAAGAAAAAAAATTCAACGCAAATAAAATTCAAATAAGCATAAAATCTGAAATATTTTTTCCTCTATTCTTTAAAAAATAAGTTATAAATTGCTGTTCTTTCATTATCGCCGACTAGTCAAAATTGATTAAAAAAAAACTACTTTCAACTGCTGATACGTATTTGAGCGCGAAGCCATATTTAAAACATTTCCGTTACACGTAAACAAAATATGAGCGCGCTTCCTAGAACCTGTCGTTTCGGTGACCAGTTTTTCCTATTGAACACGCGCCAGAACACTTCTCGACCGTGTTCCTTTACTTTGCTACAGATAAATAATCAAAATGGCCAATGAAAAAAAAAACAAACATGCCAGTACAGTACCGTGCGGTCGAACCGAAGCGATCCGCCTTAGAAAGGTCAGTGTTCATACTGAGAACGTATGACGCAATGTCCCTAGGGCGTATTGCGCAACTGCTACACACCACAATAGACGGTCCGGTAACTGACGCTTCATCTGCAATTTGAACGTTGCATCTGTAACATTAAACCGTCTTACAATTGGTAGGCACCGTCAGTTTTCGTTCACAGTTCACTCGTTCATCGCTCATTTCATACACATACTGATTTTCAGTGTTAACCACCAGTCAATACCCTCTACATCATTGCGGCAAAGAAAATATTATTTATCTGATTACATTTTTAAATCACGATAAGTCTCTTTTGTGTAAAACTAGACATTGTTCTGATTGTTTTTATCTTATTACGTGAGCGTTTTTTTTATATCACATTTATCATCGACGCATACAAATATGGCCCTTACATGTACGGATATTAATAGTTTTAAACGTTATATTAGTTTGAGAGTTACGCGGCATCTAAGGTCGCGCACCAGTTCCGCTGTACGACTAATTCTATTTATATTTACACTAGTACACAATGAAATGCAATAAACAGATAACGAGCGTTACAATAAGCGCTTTATCGCTTGATGATGTAATGCAGGAACTGCTGCAAGGTTGTCCGGAAGGCGTTGTTAAAGAGCATAAGGTTATGCCCGCATGCGTTTAGTTAATCGTGCATCATGACTGTGGATTTTCAATTACTATTATGCTATCGTCACGTAAGGTGCTACGACCCTGGTACGCTTAATGTAGGGTTGCCAAGTAACCGAAAACATTAGTTGTTATTACGTTTAACGCGGTTTCTACTTTTAGGTAGACTTAGATAAAATAAGATAAAATATTCAAACAGTTTCCTTCGCGTCTGTAGCGGTAATTAATGCCTTCGTAAGTCTTACGATTTTACGGTTCTTTTGTATATATATTTTTTGGAACTTTAATATATTTTCATAAAAAATCGACAACCCTAGCTTAACATCGCACGCGTTTGGAATCACGAGAAACGATGAGATCACAGAATACCGCCTAAATCGCTGATTCGTGATATACAAACGTATGCGTTCATAACAATAAATCGAAGCTAACATCCACATAATAAACGGTAAATAAAACCGATTCCATTCGAGCTCGGAACAAGACTGCACGTACCAAAGACGACATCACTAACACATAATAATCAACGGTTCAATATACATCATATACATATGTACATTGTGAGTAATATAACGTTCATTACGTAAGTTAGATTTTTTTTTTCACGCGCCTTACACGGGCGTACGATAATTCGAACGGTGCGAGGACAAGCAAAAGATAACTTGACCTATTTTTTTTATCTCGTCAGCTCTCGTAACTGTAACCTACATACGGCACACGCGAGCACTGCGACCAATTGCGACAAAGTAGATCGCCGCGTATCTTATTTGAGGTCCTACATACGTACGTACGTCTCTAGTTTAAAAATGGAACGCAGTGATGCAATCGCAATGAGACATAATACTAAGAATGGTCCTGCGATAATCACTAATGACCAAGGTTACGTGTAATCATCGCTTCTCAATGTACCGCTGGCTACCGTAAATTGTCTAAAAAATGGAAACTAGGTATTATAACTCCCGCTGAATCACCGTTATCCTAACCGGTTTAACACGTAACTCGAAATTGTTAATAGACAATCACGAGCAATGAATCACATTAGGGAAAACTGGATCATTAGAGATGGCGAGATACGCGGCATGGTTCTTCCTGGAAGCCGAATAAACGAGTTACGTAATATCCTGAAGTATATTTCAGTAGTTCTAAATTCAAAGTTGTTAAGTTAAATTCAATTGACTACTCCCCCCCCCGACCGTGTTCGAGTACAGACGTGTTCTTAGTGTTCTCTGCGAAATATACTCGTAAAAGTGAAGAAAAAGTGCAAGACTATCGCTTCAACTTATACCGTGTTAATCAGTAAAGTGTGCCGGAAAAAACTGTGTATGACTTGTGTAGAAAAAGTGACGAAACGACGACAAAACTTAAAAACCAAGTTTAAAATCTTCGGTTGAATTGTTATCGTCAATGTCTTGATGTGAGTCGGAAACAAAAGAATGAACTTTGGACTCCTAACGGCTCTCCACAACTCATTTACGTCCTAGCAACTATCTACGACATTCGACACATACAATATAGTCTTGGTGGTGTATTATTTTTACCTCGAGCGTCTTAGCGCAGTGAACGTTGAGTTGCGGGATCGTATCCCACGGAATTTAAATTGAAAAACTTTTTCAATTTTTTTTTTTTTTTTTTTTTTTTTTCTTTTCTCGTCTTGCTTGAGAACCTTTCAAAATTGAAGTTGTTATTGTGTGTGCATATAAAATTTTTTTTTTTTTTTTTTTTCACAAACTTTATAAACTTTATATAAGTGAATTTTTATTTTTGACTATTCTAAAATATAGATACAAGTGCAATCAAATAGAAAAAATATATCAATAAAAACATGTCTTCTGCTACAAATATATGTTTCGGATGTCGAAGTGCCCTACCAAAAAAGGAATATATAAAATGCTCTCAATGTAACCACAGTTATGATCTACATTGTGCGACTATTTCTTCAAAGCGCTTTTACTTGATGGACCACCAGCGCAAAAGTTGTTGGAAATGCCAGGAATGTCTCAGCAAACAGCCGAAGAGTGACAATTCGAACACCCCAGTACGTGCAGGTGTCCGTCAGGATTCAGGGGACGATAATTTAAAACAAAACGACGCTGAAACAAACAACGTCACCGTACGGGCTAAGAAACAACGGTCTAAATCCGATAGCGACGAGTCCTACGTCACCGAGGACAAGCTCCGTAAAATTATACGGCATGATATCACTGAAATTATAACAAATCTCGTCTCGCAACAGCTGGCGAATATTACCAATAAGATATCAGGGTTCCAAGAGTCCATAGCATTTCTCAGTAATCAATACGATGATCTCATGAAGTCCGTCCAAGAAAAAAATGCTATTATAAACAACCTCGAATCGAAAAATGAGCACCTGACATCACAAGTAAGGAGCTTATCGGAAAGGCTGGGCCTCATAGAACAGTACATGCGATCCAATAACGTTGAAATAAATGGCATACCAGAGCACCGATCTGAGAATTTGCTTAAAACCATAGAGCTCTTGAGCAACAAAGTCGACAATCCTCTAGCTGAAAATGATATCATGCACGTTACCCGTATAGCGAAAATAAACAAGGAGAGTGATCGTCCTCGCTCTGTAATTGTCAAACTACGGACTCAACGGCATCGTGACGAACTCCTCGCCGCAGTTGGCAAATACAATAAAAAGAACAAATTGGACAAACTGAATTCTGCACATCTCGGAATTGGTGGCCATCGAGCTCCAATATTTGTCGCAGAGCACCTAACACCAGCTAACAAAAAACTACATGCAGCAGCGCGAATAAGAGCCAAGGAAAACGCCTACAAATTCGTATGGGTGAGAGATGGCAGAATATTCGTGAGAAGAAACGAACAGAGTCCCGCCACTGTTATAAAAGACACTGATAGTTTGAAACTGATAACCTAGTGGATAAGTATTATATATAAGTGTATTTGTAATTTAAATCATGTATAATGGCTCTAACAATATATTACCAAAATGTACGTGGTATCAGGACTAAAACTGAAGATGTTCTGCAGCAAATTTTACTCAATAATTACAATGTCATAGCGTTTACAGAAACGTGGCTGAATTCTAACATAATTAATAGCGAATTTATAGATAAGCGCTATACGGTGTACCGTAAGGACAGGGAGTCTACTAGGGCAACCAAAAAAGACGGGGGTGGTGTGATGATTGCTGTTGATAAACGTTTTACCTCTAGCCAGATTTGTACAGAATTCGATGGAGAGTATATGTGGATAAACATAGTAGTCAAAGACAATTGCGTTGTTAAAAGAGTATCCCTTTGTGTACTATACCTCCCACCACCTGTCAGTTTGGAATCTCTAAACGGTTTTCTTAGCGACGCAAATAATGTAATGGAGCACACAGATGAGGTCGTTATCATAGGTGACTTTAATTTAAGTTTTATTAATTGGTCTTTAAGCTTAGAAGATGTATGCTATATACCAGCTAATTACAACTCGAAACTAGGTTTGTCATTAATCGATTTCATATCTACCAATAATTTAAAACAATTAAATGGCATACTTAATACAGATGCTAAATTATTAGACCTGGTGTTAACCGACTGCAATGGAATAGAAGTAGTGAAGTCTCCAAACTCCTTAAGTAAAATTGACCCTAAACATCCCCCGCTGCTTATTTCCTTGACAAACTGCCGACCCAACCTCCTCAAACCATCCATATGCGCACGGTTCAACTTCTTTAGAGCAGACTATGTTAAAATTGTACAACATTTCAAGACTATAAACTGGAGCTCTGAACTTACCGGATCTGAAAACGTGAACGAAATGACAAATATTTTTTATAGACTGTTGAGAGAAGCAATTGAATTGTATACGCCAAAAGTAGTGCCTAAAAGTACAAAATACCCACCATTTTTTAATAAACCACTTATTAGATGTCTCGCTGAAAAAGATAAATTAAGGAAAAAATACAGAAAATACAAAAATCCGCGTGACAGGCTTGAATATGAGACTCTACGAGAACGAAGTCGCACACTATACGATCAATGTTTAAGAACCTACAAGACGAGAATAGAATCCAACATATCAAGGAATCCTAAAGCCTTTTGGCGCTACATCAAAGACAGACGAAATGGCTACGCAACCATTCCATCAGAAATATATCTAGGTAATCGCGTGGCTAGAACAGGACCGGAAATCACTGAGCTTTTTGCAAGTAATTTTTCTTTGACTTTTAACAGAAGTGCACCATCTTATAAAGTTAGTACAACGAATCTCACACACTGTTTGAGCCGCATTACAATTAACGAGCGGGACATTGAACGTGCAATAAAAAAACTAGATGCTTACAAAGGTGCAGGTCCTGATGGAATTCCACCGATTTTCTTAAAGCGTTGCGGCCCTAGCCTTACCTTACCACTAAACTTAATCTTTAATAGATCTCTAGCAGACGGAGTTTTTCCTGATGAATGGAAAAAAGCAAAGATACTTCCTATTTTCAAAAAAGGTGATTCTCGTGATACTAGAAATTACCGTCCCATCTCTATATTGTCATGTCTTTCAAAGTTGTTTGAAATACTAGTATGTCCGTCTATCACACGGCATTTGGATCACTATCTGTCAGAAAATCAGCACGGCTTTAAGAGAGGGCGGTCTGTGCAAACTAATTTGGTATCCCTTGTATCATATCTCTCCAGGGAAATTGATAAAGGGCGTCAAGTCGACGCTATATATACAGACTTCTCTAGCGCCTTTGATAGAGTCGATCATTCTCTGTTAATACGCAAACTAAGTAGGACGTATGGAATAGGAGGCTCTCTATTGGATTGGTTCAACTCATATTTGGCAAAAAGACTTCTTGTAGTGGCCGTAAATGGGCACGAGTCGAATCCATATTACGCCGATTCCGGTGTCCCGCAGGGGTCCCATTTGGGGCCAATACTATTCTCCGCCTTTATCAACGACATCACATCTGCCATAAAAAACAGTAATTACTCACTTTTCGCTGACGATTTAAAAATATTTAGGGTCGTAGAATCTACGAGCGACGCTGAGTTCATCCAAAACGATCTCAATAGTCTCAAGTCATGGTGCAAGCAAAACAGTATGGAAATGAACTCAAAAAAATGTTACCATATTAAATACACCCGAAAGCACAACATCACACATTCTTCTTACCACTTAAACGGTGACAACCTTGAAGAAGTAAAAGAGATTCGAGATCTTGGTGTGATCCTAGATGCTAAACTCAAATTTGCATCTCACATAGACACGATTGTTAAAAAATCCGCTAAAATGTTCGGCTTCATTAAGAGAAACACCAAAGGATTCCTCTCACCTCAGACAAAGATTATTCTGTATAACGCTCTAGTACGTAGCCACCTAGAATTTGCGTCAGTGGTGTGGAATCCCCAGTACGCAAATCTTTCGCAGCGTATTGAGAGTATCCAGCGATCCTTCACTAGACACATGGCGTACTACTCCTCGGGCATCTCGCACAGAGCCACCTACGATCTACGGCGAAATTTCTACAAGCTGGAATCTTTACAAACCCGTCGAACCCTCACTGACATAATATTTCTAAAAAAGCTGCTCTCTGGCAGTCTAGACTCAAGTGGCTTGCTCAGCGAAGTACGATTTAATGTCCCGTCCCGATATCCGCGAAACCCTATCACCAAACCCCTCTACATCCCTACACCCAGAACGAACATTTTGAAGCATTCCCCTCTTCCCCGAATTTGTGCAGAATATAATCGGTTGTGTGCCAAAACAGATGTCGACATATTTCATGACTCAATAAGCGTACTTAAAACTAAAATAATTCAGCATCTTAATAACTAAATCACTATTGTATACTCTTTCGTCTTAGCTATAGTACAAAATTTAATACTTAAAAAAAAAAAATAGTTTACAATAATAATATGTATGTATGTAAGTCTTCACCTGAACACTGTCTGTATCACTGAATGCTGTTCA
>DWQT01002874.1:0-13350 GCA_018244895.1 Myscelus amystis hages | reverse complement strand
ATAATTATTATGTAATAGTACTTAAAAATAAGTTAATTTTATAATAATTATTATGTAATAGTAAATATGTACATGTACAATATTCAACACAATATTCTCAAATTTGTACGCCGTAAAAGACAAAAATATGGTTTGAACCAATAACTATGTAACATCTTTAAATGTGCCCATATTTGTATAAATAAATGTCTTTGTCTTTGAAAGCTCTCTCCTTGATTTTCTAACGTGTCCGGTTTTCACACAGGCGATATCCGCGCTGTCTCAGAGTGCCGATCCCCGCGCGCTCACGCGCCAGCTGTACCGCGCCGTGCGGCTGCAGTCCGCGAGGAGCTGGCTCAAGCCGGCCGACCTGGAGTGCGTGCTGTGCTACCACACGTACACGAGCCCGGTCACCACGCCGTGCGGCCACACCTACTGCAGGACGTGCATCGAGCGCTCCTTGGACTACCGAAAGTCATGCGCGTTGTGCCTGCGTCCGCTCGACGATTTCAATTTACCAGCGGTGAGTTCGTCTTGTTTTCCTTTCAACGACGTTCCCGCTAGTCAATGCATTATTTATTTTATTTATTTAACAATTTACTACACTGGACAATTTACAGAAACAAACGTATTAAATTTTGTATTTAGGTAGGTACTGCTTATCTCCCAAAGAGATCTTTTCAAGCAGACCTTGGAGTGCAAAAGGGCATAATGAGATCATAATTGAGTGTACTATAAAAATACAGAAAAAGATTTGAGAACACGTTTCAAAGGTAACATTGCATTTGATTATATCACGCGGTTTTGCCTAATTCTTTGAAAGTCGCGGTGGAAATTGCAACCTTCAAATGTTTCAGGAGAACAGGCATCCTATGGATGGGTAATAATAGCGTGGTTGTAGACGTTTCAGATTGTTTTTACACAAAGCTAAAAATCTGTCTGCAACCAATGTCCCGTGTGTATCTCGCAAGCTCTCTTTCTATCTCCCTGTATCTGGCACACAATAGTGATAGTTATCAAGCCATACAAAGTATCTGACCATGTATAGAACATCAACAGTATAATAGCAGTATCTATAGTTCATATTGTCTTATATGAATTACGAGGAAAAGCCAGATTAAGGCGTAGTGGCAACATCGATTTCCATTATTCAGTTACGGATTGTTTTATGTAACCGAAATCCTTGAACGGGCCCCTCGTTATCTAGTTATACAGACAAACGCGCAGATCTCTCTAAATATGTACTAAAGTCTAACCTCATTTATTATTGTTAGCAAAAGTTAATATCGCAAAGCTAACTGAATGAGGATGATTCTGTCTCGGCTCAGAGGTTATGGCGCGGGTCACTGGCACCAGAAACGGAACCATTTAAAACTGAACTCGACCGTTATCATAATGATAGTGTTGTTAAATGAAATGACTTCAAGTGTTTTACTCATTCTTTGTATGTAACTGCACATTTGTTCAACCGCAAAAAGCTAAAATAGCTCATTGCAAGTTGCAACACATCGCTTTTATTGCATCTGTGTCCTTTACCTATATATTACATAACTATTGCGATTATGTTACGAATGGAACGTTTAATTTCATTATGTAGTTTTCGATGCATAAATCGGTTGCTTTTTTCATCAAATAGAAAGAACTCTTCCTTACGTCATCGCCAAATTAGAACAGTTGGATCTGAATGTACTATTTCGAAAGATTGCCTTTTATACATTTTCGTGTTTTATTCAACACAAATTACACGTAGCAACGAATTGCGGATGAATTTCGCGTGAAATTCACGCGTTTGAGATTACACAGTAGGCGGGTCTTGGCCTGCTGAGATCAGATGACATGAGCCAGCAAACAAAAACTAATGTGTTGTCACAAACTATTAGAGTCCTTGTGTGAACAGTTTGCAGAATTCTATATCAGGATAATTATCCAGAACCTCATGAAATTAAACATATTTGAGAATACGTATATTTATATTGTTTCAGACTAATGAGACTGAGTTCGTTAGCGCCGCACTGGCCGCCATCGATGCGGTGAGTTCGCCCTCGCCCCCCGAACCGGATATCATACCCATCTTCGTGTGCACTGTGGCATTTCCATCGTGAGTATCCTCATGCCTCATATTCTAACAAATATCATAAATCGTTATTTGAATAATAAAAAAATCCTGTGTATTGTAAATTAATTATTGTGATATAGTACGTTAGACTTTTTTAAAATGGAGCTTTTTGTAAATTTAAATTCATGATCCTTTTTTCTTATGCAGTTTAGGATTCCAACTCCTTGTCTAAAATATGCATCCTGTGCATGTACAATACTGACATTTATGTAAACCGGTTCCAATTTCAAGCATAACCGCATTAGTAATGATTCAATTACATTTTCAGAATACCTTGCCCTCTGTTCATATTTGATCCCCGTTACTGGATGATGATTCGTCGGATCTTGGAGTCTGGCTCTCGGAAATTCGGCATGGTCGCTTATGAAAGGGACCGTTCTTACTCTGATTATGGCACTGTAAGTGAAATGATACAGGAATATCGATTAAATGTTAGTAAATTGTGGCATACTTCACAGGGAGAACACTGATATTTAGCTCAGTGTTGCTTACCAATATTCTTACACTTGGCGTGTTTTGATGAAAAACTTCAAGGTACACACTATTTGCGTTTTAAATGTAGTACACTTGAATCTGTTAACCATGTATAGCACAGCTGGTCCGCTGTAGGAAGCAGTGGTATCTATGCGATTCCATCGTTCATTCTGTGTATTTTACAATTTTAAAAAAAGTTTATACTTTGATTTTAAAGTGTTTCCGATCTATAGTTGTAACTCTTGTAATGCAGGATTTATCAAAAATATTCAACATATTGAAGGAACATAATTACGTGTAATAATAATTGGTAGGTACAAATATCATAGTTTACTGTTTGTCAAGAGGTAGTACATTACACGTTGTGACATGGACATACATATTTACTGTGCACCGCTGTAGTAAACATTTCAAGTACTCACTGAATAAATAACATTAACTTTAAAATAGTAAGCCGAGTGATAAAATAATATAACTGTTTGTTAATATTGTTACCTGCCTGAATTTGTTACTTGTTTTGATAATGTCTTACATTATATCTTTTGCTCATTGACAGGTGCTTGAAGTATGTGACTGTGTGCATTTAGAAGATGGACGCTCAATTCTCTCAACTGTCGGTGTCTCTCGGTTTAGGGTGATAGAGAGGGATGTTCGCGATGGGTGAGTTAACTTGATACACTTAAATATTTGTGGCTTTTAATGATGATTAGTTTAGCTATGGTATTGCATCCAGCAAAACTTATATTACTCTCATCAATCCCTTAGATAATGATGAAAAATATAATTATGCTGATCATCTTATTGGGAATAGGAGGTATATTAATACTTTATCTATTGCCAGACATATTTACTGT
This sequence comes from Myscelus amystis hages, assembly GCA_018244895.1. Lineage (NCBI taxonomy): Eukaryota > Metazoa > Arthropoda > Insecta > Lepidoptera > Hesperiidae > Myscelus > Myscelus amystis. Next base: position 9,927 of record DWQT01002874.1, on the reverse strand, counting down.
GTATCTTCAAGTTAAATATGACAGATATGATGTATGCCGATGTTGCAATATACAGATGTGACGTGGCACGCATTCAGCCACTCATCGACGTGACGCCGACGGGCACCGCGGGCTGGGAGCTGCGCGTGATATCGACGCAGGTGTTATACAAGACGCTGCTGTGGCTGGAGAGCATGAACCGGGCGGTCAGAGCCGAAATAGAGGCGGCGTTCGGACCTATGCCGCCTTTCGCTCAGTCAGAGGACGATCGGTGGGACCGCGCCGACGGGCCCCAGTGGCTGTGGTGGCTCATTGCCATTCTGCCTCTCCGATCTGAAATTAAGGTTGGTTTTTATTCAATCATCAATATGCCTCTGTTTGAGGCGGATCTCAATTGTTTTGATACTTGCAATGTTTGAGGCTTATTAGTAATATTTGAAAGCACCTCTAGACACAACAATATGGTTTTACATTCCAGGAGGACTGGAAAAAAGCAACATTTACTTCACTCTTTGTTATTTGGCTAGCTTTGCTTAGTTTGGATAGTTAACTATGGCAATTTATCATAAAGTGTCTTTGTTTTAATAGCTCAGTAAACTATCAGTTGCAGTTATCAGCATCGCCTCATGGTAGTTATTAAAATTGTCAGAGATATTGAATAGAGATCAAAAATTTAATTTTTCTAGAAAAAATATAATGGTGTTTTAATTCCTGCTTACAGATACTTATTCTATCCACTCGAAGTCTGCTCAAGCGCATGATGGCAGTCAACCGAACTCTGGAAGTGATGGAAACGGAGGCTTTCACCAATAACAGTAACAATGAATGCGACCTCGGAACCGCACTCAGCAGCACCGAAGAATGGCTGGAGCGGAATGCATGACATGGACGACTTAAGCCGCTCCCATGCCTATACCCTATACACCACCATTGAAGAAGACTAACAAGCCAACAAGCTAACAATCAACGTTGACCTGTAATAATAATATCAGACAATAAGCTTCTGTTCAGGTGTGGAAAATTAGTCAGTAGTTTGAAATAAACTGATCAAAGCTATATGTCAAATCAAAGTTATACAAGTGAGAGGCAACAGATTGTAGAGTTTTCTATTTGTATGGTATGGACGTTCATGTGTTTATGTTAGTCTTTGTCTCGTGGGCATGGTTTAATGCATTTTATGCGTTATATTAAAAACCAATAATATTCTATCCAACTATTTAATCAAAATAACTAGTATTACCAAATAATACATTATATAAGTGAAAACTGAATAATTCTATTCATATCTTACTAAGATATTTCATATCTTACAAATGGGACTATTCAATTAGAAGTTATTTTAGATATCAGGAGACAAGATATGAACGAGTCAATGGTTTTAAGAATCCGTCATTGGTACATTGTCTAGCAAATCATGCACTTGTTTATTACTTTCAGTGTCTTCTCATACCAATTAAGAAGTCAACTTTTGTCGTTTAGTAATTAAATTACTTTTTACACTTGATGTTTTCTACTTTCAAGCATGCTATTTTTGAATCAGTGAAAATTTATTTTAAATTAAGTTTAATAAGTGGTTGCTAAAATTAATATCATGCCACATCATTTATATATTAGAAAAAACTATTGTTTTTTCATGGTTCAATAGGTTGAGACTTTACGCTTTATAACATGTCATAATGTTCTATTACCATGATGAAGGCCTTACAACAATGGTTGATGACACACTGGTGGATATTTTTTTGTAAATATTGTCTCGTGACTCATGTCTCATGTCATGTCATGTCATGTCTCATGACTGACAACTTATACCAACCCATTTATGTAACTGTTTTATCACATTATATTTATTGGTTAATTCCACAAATTTGAATGGTTTTGAAAAATAAGAGGAGACATTTTGATTGTATTTTTTTATGTTAGACACCTCAGAACTTGTCGTTTATTAAGCGATTTTGGTAAATGTATTTTTGTTTGTAACCTTTCCGTGTGTAAACATTTGCCATTTGGTTTGCCATTTAAAGATGAAGAAAAACATTCTTAAGAATGAAAAAACAGGGGAAGAAATTTCATTAAAATCACCATGAGTTCGCTAGCTGGTTTTTGTTTGTTAAAATTTCATTAATCGGTATAACATTATGTTGTTGCAATTATGCAACATGCAATATGTTACTTCAAATTCTTGCCAATTTAACTTAGAAGTTGATCAGATATTGTTGATCAGACATACTAGGTAAATATGCATATCTTTATACTTAATATATTTACTGTATCTATTTACCAGGTCATTCAATATTATTATATTGACCTTGCCAAATGTGTATTAAGTACCTCCTATTTTGTACTTATTTTCGGTATCTAGATGGTTTTACATGTAAAATAGCAATGATTTGCCTTATTTTTCCAAATCCTTTTTTTGTATTTTAGGGAAGTCAAATAAATTTTTCGTTATTTAAATGTAAAAAAAATAGAGTAGCTACTGAAGCTTATTTTGTAATACCAATATGTAATGTTTTAAGCTATGTCCTCATTTGCTTTACAATTGTAATGTTCTCACCATCGTTTCATTTGTATTATACTATTAGTATCATAAATAATTTACCTTAATATGAATAAATCATAATTTGATTAATTCATAGTAATTATGTGTAAATGATTAATACATATCCAAGTAATGTATGCCCCAGCAATGTAGTAATTATAAATGTGTGTTGCCATAACTGATACTAATGTGTACTAAGAAATAGGGACCTTCTGAAAATAAACATTGTTGCAGGGTCAATAGTGTGATTTAGGAATTTGATTTTTTAATCAAACAAACTTAAATTAAATAGCGTTTTTTAATAATGTATTGTGGAAAAAATAAGTTATGTTAGTTTTATTTAATACTTATACAATTTACTGTAGAATGTAGAAGTCAAAAATATTTCAATGTACTATTAATGTTCCATTCTCATTGTATTGGATTAAATACTAAAAAATAGAACAAACATATGTACTGTTAAATGACAATATTTAGAACCAAATATATGCATGACAACACATGTTCATTCAAGAAAATATTAAAGAAAATGAGCTTACATTCCTTTTTAATATTTTCATATTTTTTAGTATTTTTACATATTGTTGAGGACGACAGTTATATTAATTGTCACCACTAAATTTGAGAAACCTAAATGATGCATTTAAAACATTGATATTTTTGTTCTTTCTCTGATTTTCTAATACTGTATATTGTATGATGTATTCAAAACTTGGAGTAAAATACTGGCAACTTTTCGTTTGGATTGTAGCCTCATTAACTATTTATATGTACCTCAATAGGTAAGTTTATCTATTTAAAATATGTTCATATTTCCTAAAGATGTAACAATTATACGGTAAATGTTGAATGGGCTCTATCTCATGAGCTATACATTTGTTTGAATGTCTACATTACACATAGAATACCAAGATAAAGATAAGATTGATAGGAATAAGGATTGTGTTGTGTTTGTGATAAGTGTTTCATCAATATAATTTTAGGTTTAGAAGTGCTAGATGTCTGTAAAGTAGGAATATTATAAAAATGTTCTCATTAGAGGTTTAACGGGCCATTTTAGTGGGGTTCCTTTTGGTGTGTCTTATAACGCATAAATCTAATCTCCTAATTGGATTTTTATATATTATATGTATATTATATTGGTTCTCATAGCGTTCGAAATGCGCCCAATCACTTGTAATTTTTAAACAAAACTTTGAAAACATTTAAAATTCAATATACCTATAATAATGTATGTAGTAGTCATGACGAGACTTTTAAGTCGACCTATTTTTATTTTCTGGATATGTATGATGTTGTTATAATTTTAATAAAACTTCATGCATTAACCCGTTTAGACTTAGAATAGCTTAACATTATCACAGTTGCTAGATCTACTAATTGGCACCTAAAAAATCAATTCTCTGGTTTGGACTCTACACTTTATCCTTTTTCATATCCAGTCATGTGACTCGTTATTGTGATCTAGGCAAACCATCGTATTGTGGTCTAGTGCTGGATACTGGACTGCAATGTAAGCTGGCAATATGCAGACAGTGACATGTCGGGACCAGTATCCAGTAAAACAACAGTGATATCATATCAATTTAAACATGCATTTATTTAAAATGACACCATCTAATATATAATATAATATATTACTATTTTGTTTTGAATCAGACAAAAAGTAAGTACTTGATCGATTTAAAACAATTATGAAACTGAGCCATGCAAGTAATTAATGAAAATTGTATTTATTAAAGAGATATTTAAGGTTCATTCTTAAGTTGACAAGGTTGTGGAACCTTTCATAAACGGTAGTCGAGTTTTATAAAGTATTATGATTGTCATGAATATTATTTTTTAAATCTTAACTTAATAATGCATAGATGTACATGTTTTCCTAAATTACTATAAACAGCACAAATTTTATTATTTATGGTTTTGTACAAAATTCCTCCACCACTTATCGCAGCACCTATTTCACCATGATTTTAAAGCTTAAGACGAATAAAATTAAATCGTAATACTATTTGAAAGTGTAAAGCAAAATGTTCCCATATAGTATGTACACAAATTCTTACACAGCTACTTTGTACCAGTCTTGCACCAAAGTAGTGTAAATTGACATTATACAATTTCTTTAAACAATATCCAACAAAGTTGAATACCGTTTTCCAAACCAAAATATCCTAATTAATAATGATTCCATTGATATTCATGACTTAGGCATAGTTTTTAATGACTTTTTAAACTTTTGTATGATAAGAATTATACATATCTGAACTTAACTGCAGAACAATTGGAACACCATTTTCATTCCCATAATAAGAATGTTACTATGATCTCAGTGGTTAAGAGATCGTTTTGTAGGTAATCTCAGAGTATAGGTTACTTAGCTTATAATCACATAATATATAAAGTATGTCCAAGCTTTATTTAAAAATATTATTCAAGGCAAGTCAAATATAATAGTTGTAAAATAAAGTTCAACAAAGCTGACAAGTTCGCTGTGATCAATTTAATTTATGATAAAATAAAATATTTTTTTAAAGCTTGGACAAATTGTCTTATTATTAGTACTTTTATATATTACCTATGTACAAACACTCCTATCTTGATATAACTTTATTACACGGAATGCAAAACAATTAGTTTGCTAGTTATGCTGGTCCGATTAAAAAATTAAGTAGTGAAGAAAATTAACTTATTTCACTTTCTTCATTTCGCCTTTCAATATGAGCTTTTAAAACTGATTTCGCATTCTATGTGTCTTTTAAATGTCGTTGTAATTATTGTAATGTCTTTCTATATTACTGCCATTCTTAAATTACTGGAGTAATCTTTAACTGTAATATTGTGGTAATAACTGAATAAAGTCATTAACAGAATTTTGCGTTTTATCTATTAATTTAACAACAATAAATCGTTCCTGTTAAATGTCCTACAAGAGGAATCCACATTCAGATTTATACAGATTAACTCGATGCAGAATGTTGACTACACATGAATGACTTAATTCACTAGCCATGATGAAGCAACAGAAGATAATACATACAATAATTACTTTTTATGTCCCTTGGGAATATTTATTGCCACCTCCGCTCCCTATGTATACTAAAAAATAAAATTTGAGTGTCCGTTTGTAATATCACAATAATCGCTTCTGTGAACACGGTACATATACCAAAATAACATTTTTTACAGTTTTTGTCTGTCTATCTGTCTCTTTGTTCCGGCTAAACTCTGAAACAGCGGGACCGATTTTGACGGGACTTTCACTGGCAGATAGTTGATATAACATACACTGCTTTTAATTAAAAATTTTGACAACATTTTTTAAAATTCAAACACGCACGAAGTCGCGGGCGCGAATCCAAAAATTGCCAGAATCCGAAATGTATCTAAAAATTAATTTTTGATTTTCTCGTATTATTTGTGATTGATAAATTGATATAATTAAATCACGACATTGTTAATAATGAAATGGTCGAAAACTAAGATAACAATACAATTGAATTAATTATTGATGTAGCTATTTTGTTGCTTCAGATTTATCTGTCGAACCCAAAATCCAAAGGGGAAGCTCAATTTCATAAATGTCATCGCAGACAATGCGAATGCGAGAGGATTGTGAGTCTGTGACTCTGTGATTGTGAGGAACAGTCTATAATGTTATATAGTGATTTAGTCTTTATAAGAGCGAAGTGAAATTCATAAACTGTTTTTACGTTCATGGCGTTAATTTCGTGTAGATTTCCACAATTTAATATAGGACATACCTACGCTTAGGCAAACTATTAGCTATTTAGTATTTTACTCGATTCTCAAGAAAATGTAAAATAAGTGGAGTTCTTAATTCCATTACTAAAAAGAAATGTGTGTAACACACGTTGAAAACTGAAAAAGCAAACAGCATGTTTCCTTAAAAAATTTAATTAAAGTGGTGTTTAAAAGCTGTGTACATCTTATCAAGACAAGTCAATATAGAATGGTAGTAATTGAGTGGCGTTGCAGATGGCGGGAGGCGTTCCGAAGAATTAAGTAAGTTCTTAATGTTCTAAAAAGTTGAGTGGATATTTAAAACGCTCTATGAAAATTAGTATCAGTCTATTTAACTGGGTTCAACAATTCATGTTTGGTGGCTCGGCTTAAAATGCCGATTGATCCTTACTACAGCGATTACACCACAATCGCCTCAATAGCTTGCCTGCTTATTCAGTGTAAATTGATTTTGATTGCAGATACTTCATTTCGGGAAAGGTCCAAGCTGCCATATTGACTTTCCAATCCCTTACATACAATCAACATATGAGTTATAGTTATACAGTTGATTTCCTTTTGGAGCCAATATTTTGGATTGTTGACAATTTTGCAAGTTATTTGGGAAGAGTAAGTAAGACTTGTTTCTTATTTAAAATCTGGTTACATGTAAGTTAATATTAAAACAATTTTATATTATAACAAAAGGTGATTAGGCAAAATGAATTGAAATACTAAAATTAAGATATGATTGTTTGATAGAAGTTTCGTATCGTATCACCAATCTGCATAGGAGTGTGGTAGAACCAGTTCCAGGAATTTTGAGGTACATCAGTTTACAGAGAGCATTTGACTGCATAGTGTTGATGGTAAGTGACATTTTGTCTAGGGTGATCAATGAAGCTAGCATTTGCCTGTTCACTCTTGTTTTGCATATAACACAACACATGCACCAACATTGTAGACATTCACATATCTTTCCAGGTGCCGTTTGAAAAGTGATTTAGATAATAAATTGCAATTTACCTTAATATCTAATTATGTTATCTTTTTTTCAGGCCAATTAGAAAATATAAAATATGCCTAGAAAAAGATTTGTGTCAATTTTTGACACAATGTTTTCTTACACACATTTTGAGGATACTTTTCTTCTACCAGTGTATAAGTCACACATTATGTCAAGGTACAGTCATCATCTAAAGTAGGTGATAGATGTACTGAGCTGCTTGTATTTTGACTGTAATTTATGCATGTAAATACTGCCATCTACTTGTGATGTTAACTTTACCTGTATCTCTACTAAATGTTATGTACATGTACAATATGTGTAGACAAGTGTCATTTTTTGTTATTTTAATTTATCGGTATAAGTGTTTTCATTTACTTTTGTGTATTATTGCAATAGTCAGTCTGTGATTTTAGTCAAAACGTTGTATTTTAATATGTGCTTAGCTTTATTTAATGCTTCAATATTTTCGTTGAATAATACCAATATTTATTGAATAATATTAAGTTTCCAGGCACTTGTTTATTGACTATACGATGCAAACATTGGCATACTTATGTTATGTATTAATTAAACAAGTGAAAACCAATAAATAAATTTGTGTTAAATAGTGCACAGCTCTTTGAATATTATCGGTACTTATTGTTGACTTGGATTGCATGAGAAAAATGTAGCTAGTACAGGCATGGGTAAGGCATGATTTATAAATTGCATTTATGTCATCTCTTGTCTTATCTCAATTGCTTTGTCTGTTTTTTATTTTTTATTAATATTTCCTACATAATATTGCTGTTAAATATACTAATTTATGCCTTAAGCTGAGATATTATATCCTATTAACCTTAAAATATAAACAGCTTTCAGTGCAATATAACCACTGGCAGGAATGTAAATGCAAGAAATATTGGGCTGTACTTTTTGATGGTGAGGTTCAGATATTATCAACACTTCTATAGGTTAGATGCGTTAGTGCTCGCATTGTATGTGTGAAACATAAGATAGGACACAATTACACTGGTAAGTTTTTACAAAGTTCAATTCTAAAACTAAATGTTCAGAATGCTTAATTGTCTACTATAAGGGATGCCATGTCACTATGAGTGCATCTTCTAATGTTAAGTACAATATGGTTTAGAAAGCTTTACCTGTAGTCTCTAATTAATTCTTGCTTTTTACATTATTGAATGGCTTTATATACAAACATAGACATGCCTATATATGCCTATGCATATATTTCAATATGGTAGAAACAAACCTGTTTTGTAACATTAATCCATTTTTTTTTTTACTACGAAATTAATGCATGTGCATTCTGCAAAATATTCGTGATGTGAACTTGTCCAGTAAGTTTATATTAGGATAAGATAAGGGTAGATATATTTGGCACTCGGTGCTTTCTGTTTACTCCATTAGCGACTCCAATTTAGTTACATTCCTGTAACTAATTTGAGGGGTCTTTTCTAATACTGCCAAAGATCGACTAGATGATGGTTCGATTTCAGTGTTGCTTTGGAAAGTCTCCAATGCAAATCTTTGCCTTGTGGGGTTGCGGCTTGAGCTCGAACAAGCTTCCTTGTCATTACGATCTTAAGATATTGCTATCCCAAATGCCTAAAAATCTGCACTAGTCAACTAGTCACATGACATTTTTGTTAAAATGAAGACTTATAGTCTTACAAATATAATGTTCTTCATAGTTTTGTTTGAATTAGATAAATGTAGTTAGTATAAGCATGGCTGATGAATGCTTGATTAATTATATTCATTGTTGTTATTGGATGTTGTATTGTATTGATTCATCTGCTTCATCATAATTGCTGTTGAATCTGATAATAATTTATATCATTAGCCGTTGCATATTGTATTAACCGACAGTATACACAGCTTTCAGTTCAGTTAAGTCACCAGCACGAACATAGAGGCAAGAAATTATGCTGTATATTTTATACTGGTAAAGTACAGATATCACCAAAACTTCTTTTCGTTAGATACGATAGTGCGTCTAAGAGGCGCAATTGACTCGGTGAGTTTCAAAAAAGTAAGTACTAAGATTTTGAAATAATAAGATTTTTATTTTATGTCCTATTTTGTCGTTTCACCACATTCTTATTACAATAACGTCAGTATTAATGGAGCATCGTCGGGTCATAACATAGCGACTATAAACGTCTTCATTTACATGAGGGCAGCTAGCGAATTTCGCGCACGCTAGTAATACACTTCTATGAGCAGTGAAGTGCGAGAGTGGTACCTTTTTAATTCGGTATGAAGAGTGACAATGATCTTAATATGTCAATAAATCGCCTAACAGTAAGTTCACAAAGCTTGAACTGTTCCAATTTTGTAGTTTTATAATCATAATGTTACCAGCTTTTTCTAGCGTATCAACACGACCATCGAACGAGAAGTAAAGCGGAGTAAACGGAAGACCTAATATATCCTTGTTTTTATAGTCCTTTTTTTGTTATTTTGAAAAAATATCGATGTACATTTTCAAATTAATGTTTCATTGTGGTTTTCACGAAGAAATAAATATTTTAAAAAAATTCTTAGGGGTCGTCCATTAATCACGTGAGGCTCGAAAGGGGGGGAGGGGTTCGGCGAAAATCACGAAATATCACAAGGGGGAAGGGGGGGGGGGGGGGGGGGGGGAGGTATCACG
>DWQT01002873.1:0-13351 GCA_018244895.1 Myscelus amystis hages | reverse complement strand
CGGGGTTCAATAAACCAATTACTATTCCATTAGACTTGTTCATTTTTAAAATCATAGTAACTTGTTACGTGGTAGTCATTTCAGGTGTAATTTCAGGTGTATAAATAGTAAAAACGTTTATTAGCTCATCTACCTTAAAGTTAGAAACAGTACCGATATCTCTTTTTTTAATAGCCAAGCATTTGGCTACTATCTGCCCTCCTGGAAAGAGATGATGCAGCACATTTGCCTAACAAAAATGTTACGAGCTTATTATGAACACAGGCGTAGGCACTACATTAAATTGCTGAATTTGCTTCCAGAAATCTGCTAACTTTCATTGTACGTGCTACTTAAGCCGTTAAAGCTATACACATAACTATGTGTATATATGAAGGAGCTGTTACAATAAATAGTTAAAGAAATTCTCAACAGTATATATCTACATATTTCGCAAGATAAATCCGCAACAAAATATAAATAAAAAGTTCACAATAAATTCTTTCGCAATAATATCGAATGAAACCGAGCCGTAGACCCGTTTAGAACATTAAAATAAACGCTCGCATCAATAACGCATATAATTACGTATTAATTTATAGACATATATATATAGGCAAAATTATATCAATGATACGGGCTTAATGGAATATTTGAGGAATCTGAATTGTATATACGGCGGTTTTAAACAAGGACATGCGAAAAAAACCCGTAGCAACGCAGGCAGAAGGAGAACGACTTTGTAACAAAAATGTTTTATTCCAAATGGCATGGCGCAAATTATATCATTAGTAAAATAAAAGCACTCCGGTCTAAGGTCAAGCGACTTTTGCAAGGAAAACGCTTAGTGACTAATTAACTCCTTTCCGTGCTTCGAGCGGCATTATAAGCAACCGGTGTCTCTAGTTAGTTTTAGATAATTGTCAAGCTTAATAGAACACCTATAATGCGCTTGAAAGTTCCAGCAGAATTGTGGATCGACTCAAAGTTTTGCCAAGTTATTGAAAAGAACTACTATACCTAGTACTTGCATATTTAGTTTATGTATAATATGGTCAATATCAAAAGCAATTTGATTTCATGTTGATATCAATCATCAAACATTTAAAGAGTTTCAAAGGAATGACATAATAACCCTCAATTTTAGATATACCAATTTTCAAATTACATTGGTCTATGTTACTTTAACTGATAAATATCTGCCGTAATAGCATCTGTATTTAGACAAAGGCTAATAGAGCGCTAATCCTAAAAGCATCATGGCTGGCTCACCGTGACACTTGGAGATCTAATTCGATAACAGCGCTCTAGCACAATAGACCATCAACGCAACGACTCTTGTATTCGACCTATCCCTTCTCCATGGAATAATAACAATCCGTATACAGAAGTCGTTCAAGATACACCAAACAAAGGACTTCGCACAAGTGAAACGGGGTCACCATGGCGGGCCAAAGCGAATGCAGCGCGCTCCTTTCCGAAATAGATCCCTGCCCGAAATCTGGGTCAAGCTATGCGTCTCGATTCATCCCGTTGATAGCATCGGAAGCTAGGACTTCGATTTAGTTCTCTCAATGCCGCCAAAAGTCTGGACGGGATATTTTCGGTTCGCGTCTACCTACTCGGTGCATTATTCTCGCGGGTACACTACACGTGTCAACTTTTTTATTAAAAGCTCAATGACACAACTCGTTACAAACGTGCGGAGCAAACAACAATTTTTGTTCAATTTTTCTTCGGTAAAGACGGCCGTACATGCTACAGGGTGTTATTTCACTGCAGCTTAATAGTTTGTATTCAACATCAAATAATACTGTGATAATACTATAAATCGAACCAGTGTCACCTGAGATTAAACCCATACTCGTCTGCTACTTCCAGGTTATAAACTAAAAAAAAAGCTTAAGATTGGATTGGATTTGGGATCCTACCAAACTTTGTGCACCTGCTCTTCAAAAGAGAACCTAGAACCTAACCTCTTCAAAATAGAATCCTAGCGATTATTTAGTACTATTAGTAAAATTTCTAACACGTTCATTTAGACTATACGGGCATTATCTTGCAATCAGAATCTATAATAATAATAATTGGCAATATTGTAGATACGGCTATCCCATTTCCATTTACACACTTAACTGCCTATAATGCCTCTGTTATGGTAACCGGACAGCTGATAAACATACGTATTTTATTACCATCCAAATACTAAGAAATGTACTCTTTAATTCTCCATCATGTTCTGTAAGGTGTATAAAGATGGCCAGCGTGCTATTGGTCGGCCTCCATGGTGTTTGGGCCCAAACCGTGGTTTTTACTATTCTCATTTTGAAAGGATACTCGAGTGTAATAGTAGACCGATAGACGTTTAATAATAATCTCTTGAAGCTTATTATTAGATTCTAACAAATTAATCGCATACGAAACGATTTGACAATAGTTTGAGAACTATTTGAGAACCATTATCGATGACGCAGGAAACCAGTAAATTGTTCTACGTGAAATGAACTCGTAGTTATTAAGTAAGCTAAACTATCTCTCAATACACCGACATGCCAAATCAGAATACACACACAGATGTACCAATTAACGTGCAATTAGCACTTTTTTCGTCAGTTACAGGCAAATGCTAAATTCCGAAACATGGCAACACTGACGACACATGGAAATCCGAATGTCACGTAATCCATAATGTATTCGGAATTCTTTCGACCTAATTGCATCGTAAATCACACGAAATGCTGGCCGAGGATGCATCTGCGAAACATCGATTTCAAAAATAGTCCGCGGGGAAAGTGGGTCAACTCGCGTAGTTTTTTAGCATCATAAAATCGGTGTTGTTGCTATTGTTGCTATCCATCTGTGATAATGCAATCGGGAATACCTACATTTCCAGACCTGCATGGGAGACGTGGGAGAGCAAGAGAGAAAACGAGAGCGAGAGGGGAAACTAGCAACCCGTCAGTACACTAAAATTTTACACAATAACACGTGATCGTATATACTCCAGATGTCCTGAAGTTGCACCATACTACTTAGAAAGTCTTGCAGTGAAGGGTGGAAAAGTTTGACGCCGGTATAAAACTGCGTCTTAAGCAAACGCAATAATATTTTATATAATATCAAAACCCTACAATAGAACAATACATAGGTACCTTTTTTAAATAGGTAAATAAATGGAATGCTGAAAGAGAGATTTGCGATTAATTGATTATTACTCTGGAGACAATCTTTGTGCAATGCTAGGAAAAAAAATATTAAATTGCACAGTCGATTCCCCATTGCCCCACGTTTCAATTAGATCGCCCCACTTACCTCGGATGTGCTTTAATGAGGTCACAGGTGTAGCCGTGGACGGGTCGGGGCGCCTGAACAAACGCTGTGCGCGATTAGCGGCTTTTGTTGTCGCTTTTTTTGAACACCCTGTATTGAGTCTCACATTTTCCAAGAGCGACGCGACACGAGCTTTTGTTTCTTTAGTACTCAGTACAGCTATTTTATTTATTTAGTAGTCAGTTTAAGGGTGAGCTGGGGTAAATCGACAACACCAAACATGCCGTATTCGTACAGAATAAAATAGATTACAGAATAAAGCGATCTTAGACATCGTAATTACATATTTAAAACTTCATAATAAAGCGTTAGTTTTACCTGAGTATAAGAAATCAGATTCTCTCGTAAAGGGAGTATTGGTAACGTCTCAGGTGTGATGTTCTGCAGTGGCGTAGCTAGGGTATTTGCTGCCCGGTGCAGCTTAGGAATTGATGCCCTTTAAAATGGTCACACTAATTTCAGATTTCAGAACAGAGTAGACCAGATATATAAATTTTTGAAGAATTGATCGTCGACTTTGATACCCCTTTCCTTTTGATGCCCGGTGCGACTGCACCGCTCGCACCCCCACAGCTACGCCACTGATGTTATGTTTTCTGTTGGTTATTTGTATCGAAGTCAAAGTCTTTGACTGTTCAGAGGCAATTTCAAAAATAGTCCTCTGAGTTCAAATAACGTTGAGCGTGCATTATGATAACCAGAAAGCTGATAAACAAAGTGTACACTTACATTACTTATACGAGTACACTCGGAACAAATATATTTGGTCGTTTAACATTTTTCCTGTGCGAGAATCAAACGCACGATCCTTCGCTCGCCAGGTTTACTGATTACTGGACAGCCAGGATGGTCAATAGCCCTATAATATCAGAAAACACCATGCGACAGCATCAAAATTGACATTGCATATCTTTAAATTGTAACCAGTAATAATTAAGTGCAAGAATTATTGTTCCGTAAACAAATGATTCGCTGACGTGTGGAGTCAATTGCGATTTTATCATTTTTACTACACCTACCATCATACGGTACGCTGGTCCTTATAACGGTCTGTTGAGCAAACTATTCCGGGTTCGATTACCGAACGGACAAATATTTGAATAAAAAATTTAACCATTATATATTTCTGTTCTGAGTATCTTGTATGTGTTTTCACGATTCTCATGAGATTTTAGATCTAAATAAATTATTACTATAAATAGTTTAGCATGTATTTATAGTAATAATTTATTTATCAATATATCTATATCGATAAATAGTATTATTAACCTTCAGGCGAATTGCATTAAAAAATTATTAATACATACAAATGGCGATCAAAATGTTAACTGCACATTAACAATCCACGTACTAATTACTAACATACCTAATTACATTTAATATGCGCGTAACAGAATCTTCTGTAGGCGCCGGTGAAATTTTATAATTCTCAATTATTGTACCGAAGTACTTATGCAATTGCGCAACAAAATTTCTCACACAACCTCTGGGTTATCTATGAGCGCTCGTGCAGAGGGGCGCGGGGGCGGGGGCGCGGGGCGCGGGGGCGGTGCGAATACGCGCTGCATACAATGATCGCATCCAGGGGACTGCCGGCACGTGTAAGCCAGCACAGGGACGAATCGTACCGCCGCGTATATGCACTTCGATACGCGATACACCCAATAACGTGTCACCGCGTGTCATGTAAAACGACATCATTCCAAAATAAATTGTATTCTACACATTCGTTACTAATCACGCAACGTTCAAACGAAGAATGACGATGATCAATTACGAAAATAACAAACACAAAAACAAAACGCCCCAATACGGCCCTGTAATCGCATTGTACGATAACGTCATTCACGCACACGCGCTCACTGTTGCCGAAATTCGTGGATGTATTTTTCTAGCCGTCGCCGATGTGTGCGTCCGCGGCACGCGCGAGCGGGACGGCCCGACGCGGTTGCCGGCGCGAGCGAGCGGGACGCGAGCAGCGTTATATAACGCATTATTTTTATAATTAACAAGCAAAAATTGAGAGATACGGTCGTGCGACCCTGGACGCGGACAGCGACCTCAGTTCACAAAATTTGCACAGATCAAATGTGGGCGACCTCGGGCGGCTAGTTGCACGCGGATCGCGCACACCGAGCAAAAACCACGGCGCACACACTTGCATGCGGGAAAATTCTCGACTTCCGTGTCAACGTAGCGGCGAACGGGCGATATAGATACTTGCAGGCTTTATCGATCCTCGCCACCTGTGGCCGCCGCGCTGGCTTTCAAGGGCGGTGCGCGGCCGTGTTGCAAATGCGTTAGACAAATCATAGACGCCCGTTCGCTCACTTAACAGCCTAACGTATTATTGTCACTTAACAGCCTAACGTTATAGTAGCTACTCGCGACCGTAACACCTTTGAAAGCGCAAATAAGATTTTTTTATTTATAAGACAGTTATATTTGAAGATAATTTTTCAGATCATTACCGTTTCGCTAGTGAAGTAAAAAATCTGAAACAGCGAAGCAGTTATGAAATTTGATTTAGTTCTCAACTTTGACTGTACACTTATAATTTTTTATTTATTTCTTAAATATCTTTTAATTGTAATAATTTTGTAACTTTAGTTTGAGTAATAAATAACAATACACCTTTTGGATAATCAATTTTGCTAATTTTAATTTTGATAAAAAAAATATTTTAATCTTTAATTTACATTTATCCGTTGACTATCTAATGGCCGAGGCTTTTCTCGCGCAGAAATTGAATTTGCATAAACCAATTTTTTTAAATTATGACAATTCTGGCAAATACAGAACATTGCCTGGATTAGATAAGCTAGTACATGATGTATATACATATATGTAGTTATATTTGTAATACGCCGATGCACCGACTTGTTCCAACCGATCTCAGCAATTGTATCTACCTAACCGTCATTGTTGGCAGGTTAAGAGCCACATCCCGTTCACAGATTTAAAAGATACCTAGAAGTTACGTTACAGACAATCAAACCTCAATAATTATAGTTATTAGAGCGAAAATTATTATTAACATTAATAAACTACCACATATAATTGGGCATTTAAAGCGTATGTTATTGAAATATATATAATTGAAATTCTGGATTTTGTGGAAGAGAAATAGCGGTCATTATTCACATTTTTTTAAATAATACGTTAGAACCGTCCTTCACTAAAATCTTTTTTACCCGTAACACGCAACGTTCTTTAATACTTCCGTGAGCTCTCGACGTCTTAACCTAGGACGCGATATAGGAAGTGCGGGCACAGCCAGCCGGGAATGGGGGAAATCCTTGTGGGGATGCAACGGTTGCAGGGCAATCTCTAACAAAAACATTGGGAATGCTATACCTAAAATTACTGATCGATAACGCAAATAAACAAAGCGTTACCTGAGTGCAGTCAATATAAAATGCTAAATCACACGAGTCGATTAATCAATACGACCAACATTCTGCTGCGAAATAGATGTATTTTAAATTTTATTCGCACTGTACAGCCATTGGGCGATTATGTTATTTACGTATTAATCGTATATGTGTGTGTGACCTTGCGATTACGAAGCGTAAAATAGTACGCGATATACACATAATTATATACATATACATATATATTATGTATATATAAATTCACATCAGCGCGTGCAAGTTTAAATCAATAATTGCATTTTTTATGTAAGCCCTTTTCACAGCACTATAAGCAAAATTCAGTGTTGAATGATAATCATCGGATTCATATGTCATCAATGATTTCAATGTCAGTCCAAGCAGTGCTAGCCTAGTGGTTTGAAATACAGCCTTCTACGCGAATCTGGGTTTAAATCCTGGCACGCACTTCTGAATTTTAGCGTGCTTTGATTTAATACTCGAAACCTTCGCACTCTAGAGAGGTTATAAAGCATAGTTTCTGATGCGTGTAAAATTCTACATAATATCAAGTGTTTAGATAACAGGTACATCCGACAGTTCTTGTGCGAAAAGTAAAATATAATAACCATGAATTATTATTTGTATTTTTTCATGCGAATGAATGAATGTTAATGATATTAAAATTTATTCATGCAATTAAATAATTATAATTAATGACTGCGAAAATTGAAAACATTTTTTTTTATTGAGCCCACCGGCCGCTATGACTAAATCACAACGTATACTGCACTCAAGTTTTCATACAAAACACCATCGGTATGTCTGTTTTTTTTCATTTCAACATCAGCGAATATTTCACATAGTTCGACAAACGACATGTTTTAAATGAGGCCTCTGAAATCGCCATCTTAAGTCACACCCGTCACTGATTTTCAATAGATCAAAGCAGTTGAGTGTTACATACAGACTTTTATTCGAGTTTTTTTGAATCTTCGCTAAAGTTTACGTCGAGAAATCAATTTTAATGCTTTTTTTACACAAAAAAATTGCATTTGTTGTGAACAGCTACATAACATGTTGCTTAAAGATGTTTACATACTGACATTTTGATAATAGTGTACTTGTAAAAAGCAAAATATCGATTAATCCTATAAATCCGTAAAAACTTCAAATGTATCCATATTCGGTCAAATAAACATTACGTATTGCCTTCGTATTTCTTGTTGATCGATGAAAAAAACGCTAAGGAGTCTTCAAGCGTAATACATCAAGTGGCCACTTCGGTATTGTTATGTATCCCACTCCGCTTAACCGAAGCGGATTTCACGAAAACAATCAAAAAAACCCATAATCTGCATACACTCCCGATGCAAACGTGGTCGCCCGCTGTAATTTTACGAAGATACATTACGTATTTTATCAATCACCGCCGGCTCCGTTCAAACGTGCCACATTGAATGCCAATCACCCTAGACGAATACTATTAGGGTGGCCATTTAGTATCAGAATGGGGACATATTACCCGTAATTGACCAGTGATATCTTAGTGATTTGAAGTTTAGACCCCCGCTTCTTCAGGACTGGCTTCAAACACTTGCATCTGTAACACGAATAGACCCCTTTTCCAGCAGTGGAAAAATAAATAAACAGGGTCAAAAAACGATTCACTTAAATTGTTTCCACTTCCTGCCGTACTTACTATACTTAATGAATTTCCCAGTGATATGTCAAATTTAGTACCCTCTCGTAGTGTCTACTAATATAGGTGATGAACAGAGCTGAAATTTCAAAAGTGTTGAAGTAAACAAATCTAAATCACGTTCTTTTGACAGTCCATTGGTCATAGCTTCGGAATTTTAATAGTACAATATTCGTCATTGCTTAAATCATCTAATTCGATCACCTAATAGCCTGGAATTTTTTAGACAGTGAAATGTAATTCTTTGGTCTTTATGTCTGTAAAAAACCATTTGAACAGCAACCTCACTAAAATTGAAATGAGCGCATCAATGGCCTCATATTATGTGAATTCTTACTAAAGATTCAATGATACTTTATTGATCAAACATCATTGACACTCGTATACGTATAATCCATGTACTTTGTATACCGCATAATACAAATATTTTCTTATAAATTCGAATAATGATGAATATGAATGGCGTTGTAAATCGGTTTGTCCCGAAGTAATCGTAAAAACTGGAGACACTAGCCGCTACGGGAACTATACGCACTTGCAAGCTAATTCGAAATTAAGTATAATATCGTAGCACGCTGCAACCGAACAGTCCCAGCTCATTGTTCAAATATTTCGTTTATTTAGTCATCAAACATTGAAAGTAGGTACTTCAACTTAACATTAAAGACTTATGTTACGGTAAAACTTAATAGGCGACTGGAATAATACTCGCATTGCCGTTTTCGGTTCAAATATAATCAAACATGCTAAGTTTGCTGTTGACTATGGATATAAAATATTGCGTTTCCACGTTATAATGTGGCAATTGTAAAGAAAGACGACAAGTGAAATAAGGAATGTTAAATGTCGCATATTTGTTGGCAAAACAACATATTTTACATCACCGAAACTCTATATGTCAAAATAATTAACCTTATTTATGTAATGGGACTCGGAATTTACAGTGCGGCTTACTAGAAGCAAAATTACAGTTCTACTTGAAACTAAAAACAAATTAGTAAAAATAGGGTTACCCCCCAACTCAAAAATGCCCAACAATTATTAAAAACCTCCTAAAATATCAGCTCCTATAAGCGAAATCCATGGACTGCTGAGGCGACCAGAACTATTGGAGATGCCTCGAGCAGTTTTCAACTGTAAAATGCACGAAACGAAACATACGAGTACACTTAAGAAACGCGCGTAGCGATAAGATAACGTGTTAACTACACGTTTGCATCGTCAAAACAAATTGCGTCAGGCGACGGCCAGCGTGTTTAATGTGTGTCTCAATGAAAAGTTTTATCAAATATCTTAATATTCGGTAATAATTACGTATCTAATCTGCGTGGCGGCTTCGTAGAACCGATACGCAAGACAAACTTCGCACGGTGTATAAAAATAATTTCGATTGCACAATCAATAGGCAATTTTTCCTGTCACACATCTATAGATAACATTATTTCTTGGATACGAAAGAGTTAGGAGTTATGTAGTATACGTAGGCGTCCTCCTACTTTAATTGATTCTCCACCATACAATTGAAAAAATCGTGAACATCAATTTATAAGCATAAACAAGTCGTTGTACACAAAACAGGCAATGTTAGCGGAATAGGCAACAAAGGCAACGATGAACGAGAATAAATAGAAGCACACATTGTAAGGTTTTCAAGATATCCTTGAACTGGGTTCGTCCGTGAACCTTAATAGTGACCAAATTCAAAATGTAATCTTAAGACGTCATTTCATGATGACAGTCAGTTAATGCAAGACATCGTAATCTCACCTGACCTAACTAAAACCGATTTTATCGTACAAGATCAGACTGCGTATATTTAAATAACGATGCTAATCTCTATATAGAAAACTCAGATATGCATGGGTTGGTAAATATCTCCGAAACGCCTTGAACGAATTTGATAAAACTTTTTTGTGTAGTTATGACCGGTGTACAAGTGTGCCTCTTAGGTATAAATCAGACTTTATTTTTTCATACATTTTTTCATTTCTGACATAATAAACGCAATCTTTTTTCTATTTCTGACATACTAAACGCAATTCCAGCCGCCGCCGCCGATAAGAACCAGTGTTTTGACAGACATAACTGTTAGTAGAAGAGAGCCGCGATTAATAGTAAATTGATAAGTTTTAGAAAATGATTTTTATCATACTCAAACCAAACGGAATAATAAGAATACAAATCAATACTCCTAAAGATGGCAAATCTATGGGACTTGAAAGAGGGAAAGAGAAACAGTGTCCTATTAAAAATATCTTTGTTGATTTCGCGCGCGACTCAAAAAATAGAAAAGGATTTGAAAGATAGATAAATCGAGAAACAGTGTGAGTTTAAACAAATATCTTTGCCAATATGGTATTTACGATTCGTAAGATATAAAGAAATTGAATCAACGGACGCTTTATTAAAGGCACTTTCTGCAATAAAACAAACAACGCGACGTCGTAGTAGTGAAACGAATGAAAACAAAACAGCGCGCGGCGGCGTCTCGGAGCAATCTATGATGTGAACTTGGTATTCGTCCGTGAACCTGCCGCCACCTCCGTAGTGTACTAGGTTGACGTCACCTCACAGAAACGGCCGCCCAATTGCATAATATTAACGTAGGTACCACCGAACGCTTCCTATACTGCGGTCGAATTAATAGATTGATACGCAAAGCCAACATTACATTACCAAATGAATCGCATAAAATAACTTGGATTAAAAAATTCACTTACAAACCACCAGTTTCGTGCATGCATTAATTTCGCGAAATCAGAATACTCTCTTGTCGATAAATCAGCGTTTTATATTTACGTACATACCTGCGGATGTGACTAGAATGACTATTACATTTGAGTGTCAAGTCTGTTGCCCACGCAGGTCAGTATATCTCCACGAGATGTATTTATGTCGTTCTTACCGCGCGCGTGTAAAATGCTGAATGAATTTCCATCTGTGGTATTCCCTCCCGGAGCTCGACGATCTGGGGCTCTTCAGGAAACACGTAAAAACAACACTCCTTCAGAACCGACAACGCATTGGCATCTCGTATAGTATTGCACGTGTGTATAGGCAACGTTGACCACATACCATCAAACAGACAGCCTGCGTTTATAGGCTGGGTTGAAAAGAAAATCTACATACATATACATTTAATTTGCAATCCAACTAAGTACATCGTGTAGAGCAGAATGTTGCGAGGTGTTTTTAATCGTCGCCGTTCATTGAGTTCGCGATCTTTCTGCCATGATCAGTGTTATTAGCATCGGGTTACAGTGTACACGATGTGAAGGGCAAGATCGCAGTTGCAATCTCCAAAATGTCGAACAGTATGTACCTATATGAATACCTGTCTATTATATCTGTGTGTATTTACACAACAAGGCTGACGATTTTGGTGTTGATGAATTGAATTGGAAACGAAAATTATTTATTTCTCTATTTCTGTAATGGTGTACGGTAATTTATATTGTTATTATATAATTTGACTTCATCGCGATTCCCTAGTCGTTAATATATTTTTGTGTTCTTTTAACGAAAATAAAATATTAATTTTAAATTTACTGCATTCATCGTTGAGACCCTGACGTGGAAGACGCTGAACGTTGAGATGAACGTGAACGTGAAAAAATTGACATCATTTTTTTCCCCAGCAAAAAACCACACACCAGTCCGCCATGGTGCGCCGCTCCGTGGGCGGCCTCGCGCCAATGCCGAAGAGATGAGTTACACAACGAACTCGATACTGCCACGGTCACGGCTCCTCAAAGGTCAAGTTCTATAGCAATACTTATCGCGAAGTGTTCACGTACAGTATGAGGAAGACGATAACAACTGCATGATCTATTGAGGAAACGGACAGTTGCGATAAATATACAAATTATATCGCGGTGACGAACACCGAATACTAATGCGGAAATATCTCTATGTGATCCCGTGTGTACCCAAATAAGTGCTTAATTTTAGACTGATATTCTCATATATTGTTAAGCTCACCGTTAAACTGGAAGTAGGGGGTTCGGTTCCCACTCAGAACCAATATTTGTGTGTCAGCACATTTAATTGTTCATTTTGGGTGTAGTAAAAATCTACATAATTTAAGTATATTACAGCATACGTAATATCTATATATCAGAGGTCCGATTATCATAGCACAGGCAATTGTCTAATTAGGCATCAGATAGCATAGCTATGGGATTATTCCAATTTTTATTATTATTATTCATGTCGTCAGAATTTGTTTACGGTAGTGCGTAATGGAGATCGTTTGTCAAGCGACACGTGATTGCGAGATTGTCGTAACGACTGGTGACGGATGAAGAAATAAAATTTGAGAGCAAAGGTACGACCAACGTGACTGTACAATGGTTACGCGTTTAATGAACGCTAAATAACGTGATCATGTTCAAAAATAGATCGAAAAGCAATTACGAAAACAAGACTCGAGAATCGTGTATTAATATACGAAATCGTCCAAAAATTAAAGAATTACATGCAACTTTCTTCGATAAATCACATGGGCAGATCATTAATGGTCTCTTTAATACGGATTTCGTTCAAAAACCTACGCGACAAATTTCAATGAACATAAAGTTGAAACGGTAAATTTGATATTCGCGATCAGAAAATATCGTTACGACGATATGCAAAATAAACGACATGGAAACACTGTCAACAACATGGGAGGTATTTTTTGTGGGTTAACGATGTACCTAATATTCATTTAATTTATTTATTTTTTCAAACTTTATGTCAACATCTAATGCTAGCGGGCTGTATAGAAAACAGACTTGTATTTGCGGATTTTGTATGATAATGATTTACTTATTGCCATCGTCGGTACATTGCAATAAAGTGTCATGTCACATATCTATGGATTTCAGGTTCAAAGCCAAAAAGTCAAAGAGCAAAAAATATTTCATTAATTACTAGCTGTCCCCGCACACGTTGCTTTGCCATATAAATGATTTTGCCGTTGTCGCAA
>DWQT01002872.1:0-13351 GCA_018244895.1 Myscelus amystis hages | reverse complement strand
AAGATAAATTGTATATTATTATATTTCTATAATAAGTTAATTGTTTTATATTTTCTAGTCGAAATTTTTGCACAAGCGTACAATTTAGAGGATTCCATTCGGAATCAGAGACATATGCTTTGTAGTATAAAGGCTTTAAGTAGAAAACGGTCATGTATGTTGGAACTTGGAACCCTCAGACGACATGTCCTAGCTTTGAATGTAGTCGCTTTGAACTATAAAGTGTATGTACACTTTATAATTCTAATTTTAGGGAACGAATTTTCATTTCTGAATCTGAAAATGACATAATAAGTTTTAAGAGACAATGCACGACAGATTCTTAGACAAAAGATATCATAGATTCTACAAAAAAATTTACAATATAGATGAATTTCGATGATTATACACCACTCTTAACCATGCTTTTTGCTCCTTGGTAACGAAGCTTAAATTAAGCAAATTTGGTCAATTAAGCATTTCGTAAACTCGAAAAAAAAATTATTGATTCCATACTAGCTATAACGCTATGAAGGTATATTGGGTTACCCAGTTCTCAGAGTGTATAGTTTAATAAAAAATCGATGTAATAACAGATATTTATGCATCTTTTACATACTGACCTTACATTAGATTCGTGGTATTCTAATAGTCTGCCTCTACGCACAATAAATGCCTATTTATTTCTTAGTTGTAACTTTTTCAAAAGTACATCGTTTTTGGAAAAGACATGGCCCACTTTGTGTTGTTTTCTTCTATATAAGTTTCAGCCCACATTTTCATTCTCGTATACTTTAATTATTATAGAGCACGCCAAAAGCTCACAAAGCCTTTTGCTGACTAAACTGGTGTGTGTACCCAAGCTGCGGTAAGACTAATAGAATTCAATTATCTGAAGTATTCCGCATTGCGGATGTAGAATTTCTGGATTTTTTTTTGCAAAAATGTTATACCTCTATGATTTTAATAGCACCAAAGAGTTGCAAAATTCTTCATTACTTAACATGTTAATCACGACCCAATCGAATCTTTCTTTTTTATATACTTACAGATACCTAATCATTTTAATGATTTAATTTTCGCGCCACAACCTTAAATTAATAAATAATTAGTTAATCAGTGATTTATTGACGAATGATGGGTAAATCAATGGGTAAGAAACTTGCCTTTAAACTAATAATATTGATTGAATGGCGTCTAATTAAGGACAGCTCTTTATAATCCATTAGTGACATTCTGTTTGAAGTAAATGGTCGCTGAATAAACCTACGAGGATTATTAATGTGGATGGGTCTTGACTACATTTTACTGTTTGCGTTTCGGAACGCATTGGAACCCACGTATTTTGCTATTGTATTCTTTTAATTAAATATATTTGGTAGAATATGTTTCAGACTCAGAGCTCCTGTGAATTAAAAAATTATCTGAAATCACTACTAGTACTCGAACGTGAAAATATGTCCACTAAAAATTACTTTTATTTTAAATATGTCAGAACACACCCAAACTGCATTTTCCGTTAAATAAACAATCTGCCGTGCCCAACATCAGCGTAGAACAAGAAGTTATTTATTTGGTTTTCAACAAATGACTTGGGATAACGAAACAGTGTGCGCCCGGGGTGGTTGCCGCGGCGGCGGCGGTCGAGAGAGGAGCGTCGACGCGACGGCGCGCCCGGCCGGCGCGACGCACTGACACCTCTCGAAACGAGATTATTGCCCTCTGTCCTGCAAAGCCTGCTTGCTCATACCGTTGACTCATCGTTTTAGAAAATAAAATATTCCATTTAATGTGTATAGCTGCAATACAAAAGTTTAACATTCATAAGGACATAAATTTTATAGCAACATTGAAAAAGCTTTTTTTCCTGACCCTTTTCTTGTTCCACTGTTGCATATTGGCCTACTCTTAAAGTGAAAAGGTTTTATGCCGTGGACTATCACGTTGGCTCAATGCGGATTGACAGATTCAGATACTCTCGAGTATATCAATGAAAGGGTCGGAAAACAAAAAAATATTAATTAAGTGGCATTCATAGCGTACAGATATAGAATTTTAACTACTATGACCGGTATCGAACTAAAAACTCCATATTGGAACTTTCATATTTAACAGTAGATTTTTGTTTCTCCGATACATGTATTACATTTTCCTAGTAAATGTACGTAATTATGTTCCAAACATTGAAAGCTGTTCTATAAATAAAGTTCCGTTGTTAGTATTCGCGACTGTCAGTCATTATCGGGCCTCAATGGTGGCAATCGGGAGAAAATTGTTTCTTTATGTTGTATACAGTACCTCGTAATTATCGCCTATTACATTTCTCCACTTATTGGTATTTAGACATGAATATTAGATACTTTCATGCAGTAATATGCATAATAGCATAATAGCATGCACCTTCAATGCAGATCGTTCGATATTTAAGTAGACACTGTCAGGTATTAAAACGGCATTTCACTTTGGTCAGTTTAAAAGACAATTTGGTAATCATTTTATTATAATAATCGTAGAATATCAATACGCCTAGCATAATATAAGGTATTAAATTCGCAAGTGTCAACATTCGGCCGATTTCGATATTATTTCTGTGTTCGTGTATAATATATTGGAGATTTCGATAATCCTAAGCGATTTGGTATAGGAGTTAAGCTGCTATGATTAATTTATAATCTAATTGTAATTGTTCATTTGTAATTAATTATTTTCCTTATGTCGTTCCTTTCAGTATGAAATCATGATAATACAAGACAAAACTACAATTCAGTTCAATTTCATTCAGTTCATGACGGTTTTATGTACTTTATTCCAACTGTCATATTCTACTGTTTGGATTATTTCTGTAGGTTGGTTCCCTCGCGTTTTCCTACCAAATCCTGGTTAAAATCGGAAGTGCCTACTAGGATATGAACAGAGATTCCTATGAGTCGAAAACTGAAATCTAAACCAATAGGCAGTCATTATTTATTAGGCAATATTTCGATTTAAAAATATTTTCGCAAATATCAAAGGTAGAAGCAGTAAGCAATAATTTAGTGATTCAGTTGAGTTGTATCAATTCTAGATATTGTTAGTTCTATCCAGCCTAATTACTGTTCTATTTCCCCAGACACTAATTGAGATGAAGTTAGATAAATAGTACCCGACTGGGATGTTTCACACAAAGGAAATCTGATTGTCGTTTTACGGTGTATTTATACCTGTTGGACTTTTATTTATTTAAATACATTGTTGTATACAACTTGATGTTTTATATAATACATATAAAAATAGTATAGGATTTAATGGAGGATTTACGACAGGTGGTCGCAAATGGTCTCACCTATTTGAGGAAACTCGTAAAATTTATAATGTTAAAAGCAATATTTAAGTTAAGTGTTGTAAGTTCCTTTGCACCCTTACACAGACGCTCCACACAGTATACCTACTGATATTCAAACAGAGTTCTTATCGCTTTTATTAAATCACAAGGCAAGGTGCCTTACCTTATTTATAGTTCACGCACGGTTTCGTATAAACAGCTGCGGCGGACCTGTTCAGATTTAGTCCCTTAGGTACCTTCAAAGCTAATTTGGTACATACTATGAGTACATAATTTATATGATTTAAAAAAATAATCATTCAACACAAAAACTTGTTCTAAAAGTCAAAACATTTATATAGAAAAGCTACTGGTTATAGCTGCTATTAGTACCTATATGTTTTGGTTCAAGTTTATAACTTCTGTGGACGTGTTAATACGAATTGAAATTGTTGGTTAATTGTCGGCCATGTTTATACTTAATTAAAGTATTACGTGTTACGTGCGATTATGAATTCTCCCAAATTGGAAAATTATATTTGCCTATTCTGAATGGACGCGGGGTCTGTTCAAAGTTAAATTGAGTTCGGAATGTCTGTTCCGAAATTATTGTACTGTTTACAATATTATGCGAGTGTGTACAACGCGTTATTTGATATTAAATTAACATTTAACGACACGAATATGGCACTGTATAGACTAACATCTTCCATTTCCGTATTTGTAGCTTTCGTGTGGTATCACAAAGTTGAGACTGACCGTCAACAGAGTAGCCAACGAACAGACCACAGTAAACAAAATAGAATCAGACAGAAGTCATAAAATTCTCAGTGTCAGTTGGTACAAATTAATACTACTATTCGTTCGAAACAAGACTCCATTAATAGTAGTACAGTTACTTTAGTCCATATATATTTATGTTAGTAGCTGTGATTATTAGTTAGTATCCTATCTCGCTCGAAATTGGTCCCAGATGCGTAGTTAATCCAGGGGACTGAGATGGGCGTCTCTAGCATACACAAGGACAGACTGCCACGCCCTTTATATTAAAACATAAATTGTTACAATTATATAGATTATATGGTAGAAACAGGTGTAGCAGTGGCACCGCCCGAGGCAACCTGTACTATTGTTCTATCACCCACAAAGCTACTAACGCTTCGTATGTTCTACAACATTAATCTCTTTGTTCCTTTTCACGGCCCGAAGCATATTTCTTTATTGTACTTGTGAAAAGCAACTTAATATCCTTTATATTGTAATACTATAAAAATGGAATTTAAAAGTTTGAAACGTATTATATAGTTCGACATTTTTTCAGCGTATGCCAAACTATTTAATTAATAAAATTTCATGATCCGGTAATTTAATAATGTGACACGAAATTTTTCTACAACTTTGCCTTTTGTAAAAAAATGTGACAAAGTATATTTCGCTGCTTTTCTACTCACCTGAGTGTAAGTGAGTATTGTTAATCATTAATTTAACCCGCGACACAATGATAGAGATGGATTGTTGAATGATTGGATGTATTTATGCTCTGCTTCATTTATTAATATCAAGAAGTCTTAAGAAAATTGTTAAAACAGTTTCAAAATTTACTATATACGAGTAACACAATATGGTTAGGGTACGGGGGAATGCTAAAGTATTTAAAACGGTTTCAATCTTGTATAATTAATACTTAACAGTTCAACATCTCATCGATTGGTCTTCGGGACTAGCGTTTACGGAGGCAAAGCAGAAATAGCGAAATTACATAATTGAATTTAAATGAAATGTTATATGTACTTAAGTCTGTAGACATAATACTCGTACAATAAAATATGTATGTATGCGTTGGCGTATTACTTTGTGCGTCGAATTGAGTAAATTCTCTTACGACTTCATAATAGGCTTACGAGCTTACAAACAGGAAGGTTGAAACATTTACGATTAAATTTTCATTTTCCGGTATATCACATATAAATATTGTCAAGATAGCAGACAATGCAAAATTATAGGTAAAGCGTGATTCGTTATGTTTTTTGTAGTGACAAATAATAAAAGATGTATTATCTAACCTATAGAAGCTGAAAGGTTGAGATGAATTTTATCGTCAATCTTCAAATTTTTATAATGGAAAATGAAACTCAATTACAACTTTATACAAAACTTCGGCATTGGGTACGGGGCAAAAACATATCATTTATTACGAAATGGAAATCAGCTCTAGATTACTGTTTGCGAGATAAATAGTTTCGATCTGAGACAAGATTTATCGCCGTCTTCCGATGAGTCGGCGATAGCTCGCAATACGTTAATCGACGTTATGGCGGTTTGATTAATGCTTTGTAATCAAAAGCAATACTCTCTTAGAAATATTAACAACGATAGCAATAATTCTTATTACATTTATGTCACAGTCATAGAAATAAATGTCTCTATGTAGAAATAACCAATATAATGTAATATGACTACTTCGCAAACAATCTATTTGACGTAATCTTCACTAAGCAAACGGAAGCTTTGGCTTCCTAGATTCAATATACGTTCTTCTTACAACGATGTATGTATTTAACGCGCATCGCATAAAACAAAGTGCAATATTCTGAATCAATATACGTTAATATAGTGGGATTTGAACCACATTGAAATCTATTCCGAAATATAGGTTTTTAGTATGTCAAAATAAATTAATGGATATCGCTTAAGTAATTAAACTTGTTTTTTTTTAATTTAAACGAAGAACCCGGTCAATGATTCCATATATGAAAAGCTGTGTGTTTTGTGAATTTTAATATCTGTACTTCTCCGTTGAATACAACTGCAGTTAATCGAGCGTCCAAATACACAAACCTAGCTGTTTCTTTAAATCGAGTCCCGTCTTTGTAACTGCTGGCATTTCTGTTGGCAATTTTCCAATATTCCCCGTCTACGCCGGTTCTAATCGACAGTTGAGCTGCACTACGACGGAGAAGAAAACAGTGATTAATTGCGCGGACGCAGCAAAAACTACCATTCGTCTATGTTAAAGTTTTCTGTTCTCATAAAATTTATAGAGAAAAGCATTGTCGCTGCAACTCCTCGCAGACAGCTGTAATTTTTAAGTGCCAGTGTTATAAATTATGACTATATTAATCCGATCGGTTGCTTCGTCTAGATGTAAAATAAAACTCCTGGTAAAATTCTCGCCTTGCCGCTTCAGAGTTTAAAAAATCTGTCAACTAGTCTTATAAAACAAAGACTATTTCAAAGATTAAAAGACTTCCAGAATTTGCCATATAATTGTTATAGAACTCAATTCGTAACCAAATGACGGCAGGCTGATTGGCACATGGTGAGTTGGCACGTGTGCTCATTATCGGACTAGCCATACTGCAACTGTAGCTTGTTTTATAGGTCAACACAAAATTTAGCCTTATTTTCTCCCTGTTAGAATGCAAAATGCAAGGAATATTAAGAAATACATGAAAACTATATGCAAACATCGGTCCAAACATACATTTGCGTAAATACACCTTAATGCACGATCGCAACTCGTGAACTTCGCAAGTTATTCGCTTAGACGTTCGCCATAACAGTTTCCATGTAACGCAGCTGCGCTTGGAACTTCGCACGTGATCCGCAGCTTACGACAAGCCGCGCTAGTATGAAAAACTTCATTTAACGTAATAAATCGAGCGGAGGGAATAGAATTCTTTTGTAAGTTCTCTTGCGCAGTACGCTACGATGAATGCGAAAAGGCCCGTCATCACGATTGTAACGGCTCAATTGTTAACAATGGAGAGAAGATACATTTTCTTATATTTTTAATCTAGGAACTTGTTGCTGACCAAGTTGACACTTTATAGGTTAGGGTATCGATTGAAAACTTCTGCAACAAATGTCATAAAAAATTAAACCAGTTAATTAACGTTAATTTATAATTTTACGTTAAAGTGCCGTTTGTGCTACCTTTGTGTTTTAAGCAATGCAGTGACATGATATAATTTTCTGATTTGACTATAGCCGCCTTCTAAATTAGAAAGGGACTTAATTATTAGAATAATAAGGCGTAAAGAAAAAAATAGTTTAAATGAAGATAAACGAGCCGTAAAACGGATGTGACGTAGCATGAGATTCCCGACGTGTCAGGAACCCAGGGTACAAAGGATAAAGATTGCATTTGTAGTGGTTTAAAAGTAACGTTAAAATCACAATTTTTGTTACATTATTAAATTATTAAACATTATACATAGATAATTATTATGTAATGTGTATGTGTGGCTTACCAATCAACTCGAAATATCACATCAAAAATTTACAGATAATGGAGATATAAAATATGAAGAATTTCACATAAATCTTTTTTAAAATGATCTTTTGAGTCTACTTCGTTAAATCTGTTAATCTAATTCTCCGATTGTATCAAACCGATAACAGTTTAAAAATATAATTATTTCGAACGCGCATAAATTATTTAGGTCGTACAGGAATCAAAATAACGACTAAGTTAGCAACGCAAACTGCCCGGGTTTTCCAATCTTTCTTATGAAAAGTTTTAAACATGAAATATAGCTGAACTTCGACTGCGCTTGATATTATGTATTGGCCGCGGCGGAATCTTCGGGCCAGAAGTGCACGCTTCAAGCTGGAAAAATTCTAAAACTTTAAATCTCACATTCATAATATGTTCTCTGCAATTCGATGTAAAATTGAGCGGTATAAAATAATGGCTCGTATAATTTCTATCGTATAATATGTAATCGCTCTTTATGGTTGAATTTGAGAATATTTGATTACGCCTACCTTTTACATAATTAAGTTGAGTATAATAAAGTAAACGCAATCCAATTTATTTCCTTACATATAACAAATAAAAGACGTCAGTGTTGATTAAACACAGCGTCGAAACAAATATTATTAATTCGACTATCAATAAATAACATTCATGAATATCAAGATATAATTAGTACTGTCAGATTAAATATAAAGGCTGCTCCTAATTTGGGATCAAGACGACCGGGAGTGAAGATTTTCTTAGATATTGTTTTAACTTATAAAATATAAAACGAGTTTTCATTTTGAGTATATTTTGGATATTAACAAGAGAATTGTAATAAGTGTTATACAAGGGTCGATTGAAAGAAATGCTTATTAAATAAGTAGTGATGACCGCGATAAGTTCAATATTAATAAATCGCAAGTTGCGTACACTGCACTGGCCATGTTCTAATGCATATTGATTGAACAAATCGCTTCGAATCAGACTCATAACAATGACTTGGCTAAATTGACAAAATGGCCTCTGTATTATAGGTATAACTTCTGG
The DNA here is from genome assembly GCA_018244895.1 of Myscelus amystis hages. Lineage (NCBI taxonomy): Eukaryota > Metazoa > Arthropoda > Insecta > Lepidoptera > Hesperiidae > Myscelus > Myscelus amystis. The sequence goes on along the minus strand of DWQT01002872.1, from coordinate 4,778 downwards.
TAGAAAAAACGCCGTTGGAGGCCATAAAAAGAATTTTTTAACACAAGAAAGCATGATCACTTAATTCGTAACTAAATTAAATAAATCGAAATTCGGATAAACCGGAGTACAAACCATTTGTTTCAAATTATTTATATACCTATATGCTATTTTATGCAGATATTTATGTATGTAACAGGTAAGCTGTGTAATTAATAGTAACAGGTAATCGTTGCCAGATAATCGGATAAGCTGGCAATTATCGTAGTTAGATAATGTACCATGAACGGGTTAATGTAAATGGGTATTAACACATTCCATTCATAAAAACATCCAAATCTCTCTTATTTTAAAACAATTTATAATTTACAATTTTACTGCACATAATTATTTAAATGACTTAAGACAAAAATGCTAGTAAAATATCTAATTATATGTATACTTTATTCATTATTTTATATATTTTAGAAAATCTCCTCCAAAACAAATGAAAAAGATCGTAATAGTGATAAACAATAGAACCTTGATTTCAGGTGCAAAAAAATGTTCCGTTTTCAAAGCGTTCGTTCGTTATTTAACATTCAAATACACGCCGACTAAAGCGCAATACTTTTGTTATTGAATACATGTTCTTCACTGAACCGCCGTAGATATTGATTATCGATTTACGTGGTATATGCCGACATCCCCGGCCTCACTCAAGGTGGTAATAACAGAGGACCATCTGTGCCATCACTCCCCTATTGGGGAGATAGCACAGTTGCGAAACTTGAAAGGTTGTTCACTTGTAAATTATCCGATTAACAATAGTTTTGGTAGTGAACGAATAAAACGGAACGAAATATTGATAAGTATTGGTTATTTTTATTAGGAATATACATGTTTATTCCTATAAAAATCCGATTGGAAATTCAACTATAATACCTGCATATAAACATCCCTAAGTAAAATCTCATTTTGTCTAACAGCACACAATTGGTTTTGCTTAGTGAGTAGCCAATCCACGATTTAGAGGTTTGAAATCGACCGCTACCATTAATGCCTTGAAGGTATATCGTGGCAAATTGAAAAGCCAATAAAGACATCTTTAGATTCGATACATGTTTTGTTTGTTTGTGTGAGGTCGCGAAATGAAGTTTTATGTCATGTTTGGTATTCGATAACTATTTTAGTCATATTCATGTAATATGAATTGCATCTAAAAATGATGTAACACTTTAATTTCATGGATATTTAAATCTGCTATTGAAAGGAAATACGTATGAATTAAAACCCACGAGGGCTACTCTCCGGAGAGCATCGTCGATCTCGCGTCACTTAGTTTTTGTACTCCAGCTTTTAATATAAAAGCAATTTTATGTCAACGTCAAACCACCGTGTGACCACAGGGAATGCTCCCATTCATTCGTTCAATCAATCATCGTCATGAATTGCCGTTTCGCATTTTTTTTTCACTTTTTAAAATATCACAAACAACACATTCGTCGAGGAAAATTGGTAACGAAACAATTGTTTTCAGTGATGGTTATTTACAAATTAAAATGCTTTACTTAAGGCTCAGTCCTAATTTGGTTAATTAACTACTCACCTTAACCCAATATTAAATTCCATATAGAGTTTCATTTCAACTATATACATTAGAGATGGCAGCTAGGTAAAGAATAATTTGGTATAATTTATCATGGCTCGTCTAATTGCGAAAAACAGCCAGTTAGAAGTAAAAAATGACATGAATTTCTCTTTACCTGGTGGCATTTCGTTCACGTCCATGCATATTGCCAGAAGAACGCCCGTAATAAATGCGAGTTCACGGGGAAAAATATCTCCAGAACGTTGAAACTGCGAACTACTATGTACATGGGTTAGAATAACTGAGTTACGGTAGCGAAAGATGCGAGTCTGAGCTATTTATCGTTCCAAGAAAGTGCATCTTGGTACATTCTCGAACACTTTTGATAAATACACCGTAATGTGTCTTTATTATGTGAACACAGACAGGCGTTTTAAAATCACATGAAACAAATCACACCTAGTACGATAGATCCTCATTAAACTTTTCGTAAGTTAAATACCACACAAGTTCACTTTTTATGTGAATTAATTAAAAAGCTAACGTATAATACTAATTTCGAAAATGACGATCTACCCTCTCTAGCTAAGCGTTGAGCTGTAAAAATTCTATGAGGGTACATCAATAGAGTTACCACATCAGCTAAGATAATAAATGGCCTAAATCGTTGCTACTTTGAACATGAAATAAGAAAGAAGATTCAAAAAAAATCACAACACAGTAGTGGTATGGTGATGAGTACAAAATAATAAGGGCGCAAGCGTATCGCGAATCGCCATATATTCGTATACTTTTGAACGTTTCCTTGTACGTTGAGTAATGCTTCTGGTAGGGAAAACTTTTATCGGGCTAATTTCACTAGCGAAGTGTACGAATGAGTTTACAGCAACGTTCCGTGTGCAATGCATTCGTCAGTAACTTTTTAACTATAACAATAGTGCAATATCAAATGTCATGTATTCGTCTATGATGAAAAAGTTCAAAATGCGTAAAGAATCTGGCCCACGGCGGCAAGTCTGAACCATACTACGTGGCTTTAATGTGGTAAGTTCGCATTTGATTAATGCATATTATTCGGTTCGTAGAGTGTGATAAATGTATTAGACTGTTGGGTACTTTTAAATTATCTTTGACAATTTCGACTATTTGAAACTTGGGACTCCTCAAAAATCATTTGCAGATAGCAATTCGGATCAGAGCTACGAACTGGTAGCTAAGAGCTAGAAACTGGTTGGTTGGATGCATATTTCCCAATTTTATAATATGCTTTAAAGTTGACATCGAAAGCGTAAATTGTTATATAACAATGAAGCAAACGTTGTGGGTGACAGAGAAATTTAAATATTATCTTTATTAAATATTGGATACAATTAGATATCGGAAATAAGCTGTAGCTGAATTTATTTAAAACAATCATGAAATTTACTAATAATGTAAATGAAAGATTCAAATGTTTTTTTTTAAACGTGTCACTAGCATTTTAGTTAAATTAATCAAATAAGGCCATGAAAATGCAACTTTTTTCTTCACGATACTCACGCTATGGCCAATGGTGAGGAAGTTACGATAATAATAACTTTGTGTATAATGAAGTTGTCAGTTCAAAGGGCGCAATAGTCATTTTGATAGAAGCAAAGTTACTGAGTTTATTAGATTAAGTTCCTGTTTGAAATAGTAAATTCGTAAATTCTGTATAAATTCTGATTTGATTATGGACGTCTGAATTGAAATGAAAAATTAATGTACAATTATATCCTATAAAAGATAAAAATAAAGGTGTATATTTATTTTAAACGTTTACGAGATCTAATTAAGGCCAAAGTTTATACGAGTACATAAATAAAAATTTTTGATTTGTTGTTATGCTCTATTAAACAGATTCTTCATTACGGTATGAGGTACATTTCCAGTAAGTTTACTTAATAATCTTTGTTACCCTGCAAGGAAACCACTGCACAGATGTTTCAAACTGTTATTAGTTCAGCACCGACGCACCCAGAGCCGACCGTTCGAATTTTAATTATTAAGAAAGTAATACGCTGTGTTGCCACTAGTGTGGTTGAGTTAACAATAACAATTCACAAAAGGGAAATACAAAAATTTGTTCGTGTTGTAGTAATTGCAGTAATTGTTAAAGTGAGTTTATGGCGAATATTTAAAACAATCTAACTAAAAATACCTTTTTAACCTTTTTAAAAAAACACAAACCTTTTTAAAAAAATAATATTAATTTGAACGTATCACACTAGGGATGGAGAAATGTAGACAAAATTGCGCCGTTATTTAATTTAAATAGATTTATAATTTCTCCCTGCAGAAGCTGTTGACATACACACGTAACGGAACTCATTAGAACTAAATAAACGAGTAAGTTAATAAAAATGGTCTATATTGCTTAAACAACTTTCATACTACATTACCTATTACCATAGAATTTCCTTCAAAGAAAATTAACCGTATAACGGCAGTATTTCCTCGAAATAATTCATCGGCTGTATAATAAGTACATACATAGATGAAAATCTCGACGTATTCTTTTGAAATAATTTCCCGACAGGATATTAACGAAGAACGTTGAAATTCTCATGAATATTACGACTCAAGTTCCGCGGGAATATTAAGGCGCTCTCATTTTTATATACTCGTACATTATTTAGGTACCTCCATATTACAGTGTAACAAAATTAAAGCAGCTAAGATCGATTTTCGTAATATATTAAAATGTTTGAGAATGTTTACAGGTATATTATTTCCGGTACGTCTAAAAAATATATGTAGTTTTATGCCTTTTTTTATAACGATAACTGTAGGTATTAGAAATCCATTAACTTATATATTATTATATTAATTTTTTTAATTACCGGTGACTATTACTATGTGAATTTAAGTAAAGTGGAGTTTTTGGTTTTGATTTAAAAATCTTATACCCAATAAATGAGTAAAACTCTCAATCTCTATTTTGTTCCCTTGAGAAGTTTCTTTTAACCTCAATCTTTGCATATTGCTGGCGTTTCAGACCTGAAGTTTCCTCTAAACGCTTTTCAATATGAATAATTGGTGAAGAGTTCAATACCCCCAACGCCGCTTGGGAAATAATATAACTGCTTCTATCGTGACGTGCGATAGTTGACCGAAAGTTAACAAACGAAGCGTAATGGTACGTTCAGACTACGACAGAAATTGTGACATAAGTGTCAGACATTAATGTCTGTACTTTTGTAATTTTCCA
>DWQT01002871.1:0-13352 GCA_018244895.1 Myscelus amystis hages | reverse complement strand
ACTGAAACATGACTTTCATTAAGTGTATGTATGTACCTTATAATGAATAAAACAATTTGAATTTGAATTTGAATTTTGAATTTGAAGTAATATGAAGCTAATATTTTAGAAACGTTACTTTACGTAAGATAAACGTAAATGCAGATTTCAACGTAGTGAAGTATTGTCTTAAAGGATAGATTAAAGAGGTTTCTTTAAAACTGGTTTCTTCCTTTTAAAAATCAAAGCTTTCATGGTTCTTTAATTGACACGGGTTTGTAAGAAAGATGTGTCTTGTCTATTTAAATATTCTACTGTACTGGTCATGTGTGGTTTGACAGACTTAAGACGATGTTCTGCGTTTAGGCGCACAGGTTTCCCTCAAATATTTCCCAATACAGTTGGACCACTAATATTTTACTGTCAGAAAGCACACAACTTCATAAAGTTAGCGGTGTTTGCCAGAGATCCGAGGTTAAGATCCTTGGAAGATCAAACAGAATTCTAAGCTATTACGTTGTCATTGCCGCGATTTACGAGTAGTAATTACCTTACGTCAATAACCTTTTAACATAAAATTTACCTAACTGCCTTTACCTCACGTTCAGTAAGAAAGCTAAGCCTATCACACGATACTAGTAAAAACAAGAATGTCTAAACAAGTTCTACTTATTAAACACGTTCCCACAGTATTATTTATTATACATCTATAAAATATCGATTTATTGTTTCTATAAAAAGCGAAGCGATTATTTTGAATTAAAAAAAAAACGAATTAATTGGGTTTTTTACTGCGTGCCGTTAATCCATGTGGATTTTTTGATTTGACTGAAGCAACGGATTGGAACCCGCACTCGTATTATTGCGAACAAAAAGTTTTAAATTATATCCACCTTGTACATTTATCGACATAATATCTTAACATCAAGTTATGCTTATATACCTACTCGTAATATAATTTGTCGTTGACCAGTCTCCATGTTAAGCACACGTTGGTCACAACACCGGCTTTAATCGGATTAAAATTACAATAAATATTCAAATCTCATAGTAGGGACACATAAATCGTATTTCAATCGAAATTTTCGATTTTTTGGTCATTTGCCTCTTGCCTGTCACTTGCGCCACTATGAAGAGAGTTTTCTCTTGACAAACGAATTTGAAATAAGATAAGGTATTTTTATGTGTTATATTCTAAAAGCGCGATTCTGTATTGCATACTAAGGTAAAATAAACATACCTACGTAAACAATATGTTTAAAGGTATCCGATACTTTATTTTGCGTCTAAGTGTTTACGAATTTAAACACAGCCAATAGAAGTATAATTAATAATCCAAAATTAAATGATAAATGGCCCATTTATTGCTGCGAAAACATTTATGTAATCTTCGTCGTTTTAGGAATAGTAACAAGCCTACATAAGAATAACGTTGATTTACGTCATGTAAAAGTTTTTCGATTTCGCCGTCATAAAAACGAAATCCAAATGGAAAGTTAAAAAAAAAGTAAATCATGAATACCAATGTATTCTGATGATTTTATAGTCTATGTACCTATTATCATAGAATTCAGATTACTTATCTTTTTTCTTAATTGAATTAGCTAATTCACTGAAAAAACACGCGATAAAAGGTATGGTTATAATTGTAATCTAATAAAGATAAATGTAAGAAATATAAAACGTCATTTTTATGGTACGATATTGGTAATCAAGTTGATATAATGTAAACTTTCCATTCAGTCTGTATAATATATCATTTTAAAAATACTTATGTTGTTATTAATATCTTTCAGCAGGTCGATACTAATTACTATTAAATATTCCGTGTTAAATATTAAATAAAGCAAAAAATATTATAGTCCGACACCCTTTAATAAAGAAACAGAAAATTGTATGGACATTTTCATTATTTAATTGAATACTTCAAGACATTCCTAATAGCCTCCGTAGCTTTTATTACTACTGATATCCGCCAAGGAAGTTACCAGAGCGGTACAAAGCCAACGCTGCCATAAGAAATGTTAAACAAAAAATACATAACATGGACCATAGTAATACTGATTTAGTGATTTTTGATGAACCATAATGCCTGGATGGTATTCGTCTCACATTCAAGTTACGCGTTTTTTCCTTTCGATCCGTAATTAGTTTAGAATCTGATGACTCACCCGATTCTATTGGTGCTAAAGCAACGTAATAGAAGTTCAAAATCGGTACGGTCGGCAAAATAGTCAGTGTGAATATTGATCATTTCTTAGGTATCCGAAACATTTTATTATTTTATAATACTATAAGAATTTGTCTATTCAATCCTGTCATATATGGATAAATGATTAGTTTATAATATTTTATGATTCCGGTAAGCAATTATAAAATATAGGAATATTGTCGCAACTGTTTTAGGTTCGGAAAACAATACTACAACTTTGTTACTTAATTTTTTTACTGACTTCGTTTGATTGGAATATTCTTGTGTCCATAAATCAATTCACGACGTCTTTTCTTTACACGTTAGCATTTAGCAACATCAAGATATAATAAAGAAAATAATACGTCAAAAATTATACTTCGTATTTTCCAAATAAAAAAAAACTTTTTTGTTGTCCCTACGAAAGTTACACGTGGAGAATTCGAATCGGTAATATGCCTTTTTATAATCTATTTGTAAGTTCAATACAACGCGACAAAAACATTTGACTTTATAACTTTTTTACCGATTTCATCCTATTTAAGCCTACTAAGTAGCACTTCGTAAAGTTTGAAATTTGTATGAAATACTGTATCGACTTAAACAGTTACCTTCATCTTATATAACTTGTACCGGCAATTCATCTTGTCATTGTAACATTTGAATTGAACGGTTTTTACATATTCTTTTTCAATAATTAACGGTTATCGCTGAGCGTAGAGAACAAAATGTACAATTTTTGTGCGATGAATACAGTAAATTAATATTTTTATTTATTTCTTGGTTAACAATAATTCTTTTCATAATTTTAGTTTTTGAATAAATAAAACATTTTTCGGCCTTAAAATAATTATTTACTCGGACTGAGAAGCCAACAACGACAAAAGCCAAAACAACTATTTCCATAAAAAGCATACTGTCTTGTCAAATTAAAAAAAAACAAAATTTTTGACGTATAGGTACCTATATCATGTAATGGTAGCATTTACTATTAGCAGATCTGTACATACACATTTTCAAATATTGTATAGTCTGCTTTCCCGGAAAAGTAAATAACGAAAAAAGCGATAAAACTTTATACAACGTCTAATAAGATGTAAACATTGTTAATTTATGTCTGAATATTTAATGATTTTTTTTAAACTTAGGTACGTAGGTAGGTACATTAAGAATTTTTTAATTTAAATCATAAGAAAGCTAAGTAACAACTCATCACGATTCCACACAGTATTTAAGCAAGAAACAAGATGTAAACAAAATGTGCATGAGAAAAAATCTCGACTGAGCTCTCGCGTCTGCCGCGTCATTATTATGTGCAGTTACAATGTTTTTTTTGTCGCGGCTATTATTATGTTATGATTGCCTTTATAATCGAGATGCATAATACAGCCACATACAAGACCTGCATAATACCAGTTTATTATACCCCATGCTATAATTAATAACTCCGACGAAAAAACAGCACGCCTTTGACCGTCCAAGGACAAGGAACTCGAGCAAACGATTCTCCGAAAAACTGATATTCCATCACGATTCGAACAAAAACCGTAGCAAAATTATTGATAAAATATCACATATGGTATAATTATTCGATTTGGAAAACGTACGAAATCGCTCTGGCATATTAAACGCGGAGGTTTTACCTAAATAAAAAGCCCCAGAGGAAGCCTTATCTACCAATCGATTAAATCGAGGTACCATCAGAAATTCCTGGGATGTAATTTTTAAGTTTGTTAACCATTGAGAGCATAATGAGGCGAATTTTCTTAATATGTTTTTTATGTAAATTTGATTGCCGCAACGTTTCAACGGTCCAATTAACACTAAAAGTATTAATGTGAAAAAGAAATACAAAAATATTTAGTAACCGTCACGTATTTGAATAAATATATTCGGATATATACTGTATTGTTATTGCTATTCAGATATAAATTAATGTCAAAAAAACTTGACATAATAAAAAGCAGGTACTGAAGGCGTCTAACTTTGACAGATAAGTAAGTACCTACCTATGCATTTTTTAAGATACATGAGATACAACGATTTGTCATATGAATATGTATAGAGATTGACCGAAAGATAGTTATGTAAATATTTAACGATAAAGAAGCGATTATTATATTTTATAATTCCAGTGGAGTCAGAGATAAAAACTTCCTCATTTACATTATAGAAACATTATAAACAATTACAAATCGTCTGGATAAACTATCTGTGTCTCTAATCAACGTACGAAAATTCCTAAACTCATAAGAGATCCTCAACTTTCCCACCAAAGATGAAATGTATCCAAACATAAAAACAGGCTTAACACCATAAACATGTACCCGAGGCATTAAAATATTACTGCATTCATGGCAATCGAGCGTAAAGTTACATAAATATTATTGCTGAATAACTAAATCATTTTCTACATTACACTGTTTGTATAATCACACGGGAAGCAACTTGGTGCCATCACTTCCAATAATAACTCTCCAATACAGATCTCAAATCACAATTGTGGACTAAAGTAATCTGCACGTAATATTTCATCTTGACATCGATAACAAAATTATCGCTACGTTTCAAAATTGTCGTACACAATATATGAATTATTTCTGCATTGAACTGCGTTTTATCTCGAGGCTCATATGCAATTATGATTCGTCCGAGGCTTCGTATAATGGCAACCGGCCAAGCCTCCACTCGTTCGGTTTGATCGCTCAAGGGGCTGCAGCAAAAAGGGATATCAAATTAATACTGAATCCATAATAAATCAAAGCGGGCAGGTGGACCCGATCGCGAGAACTACAGTTTTGCCTACGGATATCTTTAGAAATTATCGTCTTGGACCGATGCAGTAATGGTGCAAAAGTATAAACGTTGCATCCTTTCGAATATCCGAAATTGGTGGCAAGAATGCGTAATATTCCAATCAGTTGGAAACGATTCAACCAATTTCAACCTCAGGCTACTCGATGAGAAATTGTCACGCAACCATCAAAAGAGGTACCATAAATGCCCTAAACGTTTCGCTCACACGTTTCATTTCATCGACAGTTTGTTAAAAACTGCACACGAATGAGAAAAATTTAGATTTTGGCATTTCTATTTGTTTCATTTTTCAATATTTTGCCTGATAGCTGATGTTATTTAAAAGAGAAAGAGTGATGAGGCTAATTGTTTCACTGGTTTGTTCATAAACGTAGGCATTGACGAACGTGTATTTGAAATAATCGTGACCGCAGTTGAAGAATAATTAGCCAGAAACGCTGAGGTACGGAGCGCTCGTCGATTTCACAGTTTCTTATTGGCTTTTGAAAGTTATTTCTGACCACGTTTACGTGGTTGCGCAACGTTTTTAACAGCAAGTAGATTTTTTTGTGTCCTGTACAACGTTCCCATATCTTATTAATATTAAAAAGGCGAAAGTTTGTGAGTATGGATCTTTGTTACTCTTTCATGCAAATACTACTGAACCGATTACGAAGAAATTTGACATGTAGGTAGCTGAAGACGCATAATAACACGTAGACTACTTTTTATCCCGGAGTTCCTGAGGGATCGGGATTTACACGGGAATAACGAGAATTTATTTTGTCGCAAGGCGACACGACGTTCGCCGGGCCAGCTTGTATAATATAAATTAAATGTTTTAAAGCTTAAATCTCGTAGATACAATTATTAAGATTAATATACCTGATTTTATTCGTAAATAATGTTGCTATACCACCATATTTATAGTTACAGGTGTCATTTAATCTGCCGAAGGATGCTGCTATTTCAACATGCTATTATTTCTAAATATTTAAGGACAGGTAGAGATTATTCAAATTATAATACATGAGGTTGCGTGCAGTTGCAAAATGCTTTTTTGTCTCTGATTTCAAACCAATTAAGCACTCGCGTGATTCAAATGCGAAGATATATTTTATTCGAAGATGCCGTCGAGACTTGCAAATCTGTTTTAGATAATTTTTTATAGTCGTATTTTCATATTACTTTTCATTTAATCAGTAACAACATGGAACTACCTATACAATAATTAAAAACTAAATTTGATATATCCATAACAGGGTCAGATACCTAAACATCATTTTAAGAAACTTAATTACATAACCAACAAGTAATATAGGCACACCATACGTTAAAAGCCTTCAAGCTATTGTGATTTCAACTGTATGTATATTGAATATCAGCACTGAGTTAAAAGCTATTCTCTTCTCTAAATTTACTGAAATCACCTTTAACGCAATCGAAATAAGATTTATATTGGCGGTCTGATAACACTTGTTGTTTAAGCGTGGGTTGGTAAGATATATGCTTATCGTCAATTTAGCGTTTCTCCGCTACTTAATCCAGTTTTTAAAGCCATTAGACTTGTAGTAGCAATGTACTGGTATTTGGTTCAACTACCTTGTGGTTTGTGGTAAATCGGACAGCCTATATTTGGACGGATTATAAAATACTTTAGATATTGGTTTGTGGCATCATTTGTATTATCTTACATTTCTTCTATTCGTATTATCTGTTTTAGACCTTTGTATGATATTATTATATATCTAACTAATGAAATTTACTCTGATTTCTATATTCGTTATATTCAGAGTTATAAAATCGTAGGTATATAAATAGCATTTAATTAGACAGGTATTTTTATGCCAGCTCGACACAAGTGGTAAAACAATTAGTGGACATGTTAATAATTAAATGTTCCTACCATTACACAATACATTAAAACCAATAATTTCTTTTCAATTTTATTAATAGCATGCTGCGCGCTTTCTTACCAACGGATATTACATGCATTAAAACATAAAAAGATTAGATTTTATTTTCCGATGACGTTACAACAAAACCTCAGCGTTTCTCAAGTCGAGACCGCGACGTTCTCGGAGGAGAGTTCGTTCAAGATATTTCCGAGTTGTTTCGAGGAGCAAAGCAAACAGTGACCGGCCGGTTGTCCAAACAAACGTTCCGTGTCAACCTCACCAGCCCACACTGTTGTGTTTATTTTACATTTAATATTTGTGTATGAATATTGTAATTGTACTCGTGCTTCGTGGCGTGTACCGAACGTTAAGGAGGTAGTGAAAATACCAAATCTTTCTTTCTCTAACGTTCGTTTTATATACAATTTTTTGAGTTTGGTATATTCAAGTCATTCCTGTTACGATTTTATTTGCTACTTATTTTTAGTGTCATTGGTTGTTGAAGTAATATTAACAGCTTCAAATACATCGTTTCAAGTCATTACATTAGAAACGCAGTTCAAATAGCTAGGAATTCATGTGCACTAGTTAGAAAATGCATCGCTAGTTACTTCCTCCATATGTACCAACATGATTGTCAAACCGCTTGGACGAAACAATCGCCCAGCGTCATCCAAGAACAAGTTTTGAAAGTTCAAAATGTAGATGCCATTGTTATTTATGAATATAGAAGAAAGAGGTATCCCAGGCGACTTTTGTTGACCATTAATCATACGACGACGTCTACCTCAGATAAAATCCGTGCAGTGGAGACACGCACACGTATACGAGTAGATATTCCACACAACGCTCCAGGTAGGGATCCTTAATCTTATTTATTTGAAGAAATTGTAGTTTTTTTCTTTAATAATCCCACAATTTATAACTGGTACTAACTGCAGAGAGTTCCGAAATTATTCAATTAATATTTACGCACGTACCCGCTTTAAAACATGACTCAAAAGCTTCTCGAATATTCAGTAGTTTACGAAGCATGTCACATTTTTTAGACGATAAAATTTTTATAAACAGATATTTTTTTTAATTTCAAACGCTTTAAAATATGATTTCAGAATCGCCCATACACTAACTACGTTTTGCTAAAATATTTCTAAATACAATTTGGTACATTAACAATTTAATATTTATAATTATCATCTTAACACTCACTTGCATTTCTATTTATAAAGAGAAAATAAAATACGAGGTAGTACCGAAACTGATACCGTCTTGTACGGTCTACAGTTAAGGGACCAAAGGGATTAAAGAGTCAGCTTTTAACCGGTTGTCCTTGGTACACCGTGCCCTGTAAAGGCGTACCTTTCCTACATGAGTTTGTTTATTTTGTACTGGAGAAAACGCCGGACAAAACAGAAACACTATCTTATTTTGCTTTGTAGAATCGATAGTTTCTAAACTTAAGCATTAATATGAAAAATCCTAGATATCATAATACATGAATTTGTAAAGAGACCTATAAACCAACTGTTAGTATACAATGGTTGAAAATGAAAAGATTATTATTATGATTTTTATACCATGACGCCCAGACAAGGCAGAAAACGTCGAGTCCCAAAGATCTGCATCCTTAAAAAGATGATAAATAAAAATTCTCTGAGTACCTAATCCAAACCCAGTAGGTACAGTGAGTTCGAAAAGAACCTCACTGAAATCCCACGGGTATAAACAAAACTCTTAAATTGATTAAATCCTTTACAATTTAGAATTGAAAAAAAATTCCATAAGGCTTAACACAAAATACGAGTTAGTCTCGATTCTCTTTACAATAATTTCGGTTGAAAGCATATGGAAAAAAGACGGCTCGGTGTAGACTAAAGCCAGTTTAAAAGGAAATAATCGCGTAATTTATTACCGCTGCCTGAGAGGAACCATCTTTAATCTGTTCTAAGCACGTACGGGCAGATTTTATTGAAGATTAAAAACAGATCGACGTCTAATAATTTTCGAATAGCGATAATAGTGAATACTGGTTTAACAGCGACATAGTGATGAGTAGGTATCTTACAAATGGTGATATAAAAATAATATAGAAATTGTTCAAGACTGTACTGTGACAGTACTATCGTTACACTGCAGATAATAAAATGATCTCTACGATGTAGGTAGCAATTGCACATTTCGTTTCAATGAGGTTAAGTTAAAATTTAGTTCCTATGAGTACCAACTTAGTCGGCTGGTTTTGTATAAAATACGTTGTTATTGAACTCGAATACGAGTATTCTAGTGATTCTTCATAACTCTTCATGAAATTAATATCGTACTTTTATAACGCTCGAATACTTACAAAGCTTAATATCTTTACTAAGAGGACGGTTGGTATTAAATTTAAAATCTTTCTATAACATTTCGTAGCTTAATGTATTTGACACCAATTCGTGAACCGACATAGAGGCAAAACAAGATATAGTAGATAATGAAACCAATTACTATGCTACTTAATTATTATTAGTTATATTTACGGTTTTGAATTTAAAGTGTCTTGGCAACTTCAAAGGAAACCGATGAACTTAATTATGAGAAATTTGTATACTCATGTATTAGCTGTCGTAATGTGTTCGGCTACATTAATATAAAACTACGCGTTTTTAAGAGGCACAATTACAACACATAAAAGGTGTGAAAACTTTTAAGTCTACACATTAATATACATTTTTTTTAATTTAACATATTTATGCACTATTAAAAGACACGCTGAATATTACAAGACTATAAATGAAACGAGCTATTAATTAACAACACGTGGTCGATAAATTAACGGAAGAAGAACACCGAGTTGTATAAACCACACGAAAGCTCCAATGAACGCCGCCGATACCGAATTAGTGACGATTACAGCCAATTACATCGAAGCGAGTATTAAAACTGAATTAATGAAATCGAAATTAACACTCGCCTTTACCCCGTTGGCCTAATTGCACCATCGCCATGTAATAAATCATACCGAATCGAGACATAACGAAATTGTAGCAAGGATTCCAGATCTAATTGGGTTCGTACTTACGAAGCTTGGACCTATCAATATACATTGATTAATGGTATCGAGAGGCCTCAGTATAATTGCCAAGCGGGACCGTCATGAATCAACTGCGAGAGTTATAAATCTGATAACTGGAACTAGTTTTGTAACTTGAATAACATTACGAGCTACTTCGTTCAAGTCTCTCCTGCTGTCTCTTTACTTTTTTCTTTCTAACACTCCTCCGCTCTACTCTAACTGGTACGCGATGTGTCAATATTTTAATATTGTTATCTTATCAACTTGTTTAATGAGCATACAGAAAGAGAACAATAAAAATAAATTACTTACCGTGTTCATCGCCTGTGTACTGGTGACGCACGATTTTAATTTTTTGTAGAATACATAATACCTGTTGTTTCGGTCTGCGAATATTGATGTAACGTGGAAGTTGCTTCTCAATCTAGTCTACAATTACGTCAAATAAAACTACGACAACGTGGGGATGCAGCCAATTATAAAAACAAAGATATCGAATTTCGGAAAACCAAGCGGAATGTAAAATTAGATTGTGTTTCGGAACAACTCAAGCACGGTCAAGTTTAGTATCAACTATCTCAAGATTTTTTGTTAGCATGTCAGGCGCCACTGTTTTTTAATATTAATGTTTTGTTTATAAAAACCGGATTTCTCGAATTACAAATTAATGACCCAGCTGTGAAATAAAAAATAACATAATTTATAGTTAGTCTGCGACTGTTTAGCTAACATGTCGCTAATGTCTTTTATCATTTTTCTTTTATCTGTCATGTTTCTAATTTCTTTTCTTAATCTTTTTTACTACGTTTGATTGATCATCTATTTCTTTTATGATTAATTTTTTAATAAAGCGCGAGTATATTTTAAGACTAGCAACTAGAGAACTAGTATCACATGATATAAAGTTAATTCTCATTGCACCTGGAAGTGTCACCGGAGACGCTATGAACCTCGTAGCGTCGTTCTTGGAAGTCAACTTGCTGATACAGTTTACTTGCTTAGAAGTACATAAAGCACCTGTCATACTGGCGCATGGTGTGGGTAAAGTACAGTGCAATGAATGTCCGCGTCACTCAAAGGTGAAATTGAGTGTGAAGCGGCAGCGGCCAGCCGTCGCTCCCATTAAGTTCCTCGGCCTGCGCCCGCGCAGTAACCGGCTCCGGCCGCGCTCCAATAGCCTACCGTCAATCTCGTCTACTCCTTTTTAACTTCTTACGACTAAATACATATCTTGTATTTTGTTGTAATACTTATCCCAAATATATATGTAAAAATATTATATACATTTAACGTGATTGATAGACAGATACATATATTCTTTATTAATTTATATAACAATTAATTTTTATTATAAATCTTTTTTTATTCCAATGTATTTACAGCTTAGTTACTATAGAAATTCTTGAGATGAAAATATTTCGTACGGTATGATGTAAAGAATTTCTGGCCCCTACATACCACATCGCGTGCGACCGACCAGTCGGCTGCGGTCCATTAGTATATTCCATTTATTTTTTGTCCACGTACCTGTCCGGCTTTGGGGATTCGGCTTTTTATATGGTCCCGCGACGAATACAAAATTTCTTTGGTATACAACGAAAAATAAATGATGCGCCGTGGAACTATGCACACCAGACTAGCGATGTTATTTTTCCATTAAGTTTTTTCAGTGTTTCAAATGGAAAAGCAATGACGTTGTTATTCTAGCCGTTTTGCTACAATGACGCCACTATTATAACCTTCTTTATTGCCGATAACTGATGGAATGGGGGCACTTGTGTTATGTAATGTCAAAAGTAAAATGTGCGAAGTATGCTTTATTTCATTAGTTTTATATGTTAATGATACCTGCTAAATTAAAATATATCAACGTAATACCTAAAAAAGACTTGAAATCTACATTCAGACTATTAAAACTGCTGTCCCAAACCTCTTAAAAAACACTTAATATCATTATGATGTCTAAAATAAGCTTTATTCACCTATAGTTTTTTTTTGCGTCATTGACATAAAAAAAAACAAGAATTTCAAATAAAACCTAAAAAGCACAAAATACAGAAGCAAAGCCGTAGGCGAAGGCTGTCTTCGACCTCATTAGTGTAGGCAGAGATCGTTACCGAGACCCACCTCAGTACATTAATGAGACATGGAAAGGCTCAAAATCTAATGGGTTACGTGAACAACGCTAATGATGTATTATTTTCAACCACACATTTGATTTGATTGGATGATTTCAAGAGACATACCTACAGCGAAGTTCGACTTATCGAATTTAATCAAGTGAAACATTAATATGACATAAAACTTTTTACAGCAAACTTGAAAATGTTTGAAACTCGAAGAAATCAGATTTGATGCATTAAGATAAAATTGTTTGAATGTTTGAAACATTATCCGGTTTTTATGATTGCAATTAATGTTAATTTTGCTCCATTCAAAATGATTGCAGTAAAAACTAGAAATACAATTCATGATACTAAAACCGAGATACATTGCCAGCGGGATTAACATAAGATTATTTATGATAGTGGCGGCTAAAAATTCTCAAAAGGCTTATGTCGGAGATGTTATATAAAATACGAGTATAACTAAATTATTATCAAATAGAATCGTTAACAAACGAATAGTGCAACTGTTTATATAAAAAAATATGGAAATAAAATTTAAAAAAAGAAGTCCATTTACTGACATCTGACTCTGTTAAGAGCTGCAGTGCAAAAAATAGAATTGTAAGAATGCTAATATAACTGGCTGTTGCCGTTGCGAAAATACACTCAGAGAACAAGTCGACTCATTTGCATTATGTCATTATAGTAACATATTAACGTTTAGCTACTGAGTTTTTGGAATTGGCAATCGTTTTAAACCATATTAGATTATAGTTATGATATCCACTTGTTAACTATTGTAATTTTTTGTTTCTGTAACTTCTTTATTTGTTATTTTTTTTGCTAAATATCTATTTTATATTCGTTAAGACCACTGTATAATAATTCTCATTTAAGTTAAAAATATCTAAAAGCATATTAACTTAGCGTGTAACGACAGAAATTCATTACGTGGCTTAAAACCATTACCCTCATTCCGAAGTACGACATTAATCATAGTAAAAGTGGCGACAAAAACGGTACAGTTTCATCACTGCTTCCGAGGCTTGGAGTCAATAATCTCGTCTAGAATCCGCACTATTCTAATGGTAATTAGCTGAAAGTCAGCGTTGGCGGTCGGTGACGACGCTATAGGTAGCCGCGACAATAAATCGACTTAAGGGAACCAGCTCAGTTGGCTGTAAAGAGATAAAGCGGCGCGTGGGCCGACAGCCAGTGAAGAACAGTTGCTCGGGAACAACTTTTATGTACACTAATGGTACGTTCAGACTACGACAGAAATTGTGACATAAGTGTCAGACATTAATGTCTGTACTTTTTACACT
>DWQT01002870.1:0-13353 GCA_018244895.1 Myscelus amystis hages | reverse complement strand
ACTCACGATTTAACTTATGCTTTTTGTGTTACTTACCATTTTTAAGTTGTTATAAAAATTTAAATGTTCTTAAACAGAGACAACCTAAACCACGGCGAATAACTAATCTGAGGATTGTGCCAAAATTATTTGGATTCATATTCTAATTTCACAAAAGTATATTTCGATATGGACCTAATTGTTTTCTTTCCATTGTCTCCGAAAAGGAACAACCTACAGCTACATATTAGAAAATTGGTCGATTCTTACACTCACCAATCTTCGTTTTGGCTTGATCAGCGGCCTGTTTTGTCCGTTCATCTTGTAGTACAGACCGCAAGCGTTGCACAGATAGTGCCCGGTGCCGTCGCGCCGCCACAGTGGTGTGCTCGTCGCGCCGCAGTTGACGCACTCACGACCCTCTGTCGCACGCAAAATCGGCGCGTTAGTAGGAAGCCTTATTTTACGTAATAAAGCATATTAAAAGGTAACTAATTTAGATTTCATCGCTTTGAGGATAAACATAATATTATTAACAAGAAATATGTATTTTTTTAATTATTCAATAATAAAATAGGCAAAATATATGTAAATGATATAAATCAGTTGACGTAGCATAAAACCCAAACAAACACCAAAAACGAATTATAGTATAAAATAAAATAACATGTGCAAAAGAAAAGCATGAATAAAATTAGTAGTGTTAAGATAAGTGTATTACCTGTCTCCTGGCAGGCTGCGGAAGACGAGAGAAAATCACATTCAGAAACATTACCAATCAAATTTCACTACACGGTTACTGAAGCATGCAAATAACTAGCACACACAAACACTTGGATACATAGTAAACTACTGAATCATTATTTGTCTATAAATTAATTAATAACAATTACAGCGTAAAAAAATGCAAAAATATTTCATTAACAAGAGAAAGCACGTCGAGTTTCACTCGTGGAAAAAATATCAAGATTTTTTTAACACGCAAGGAAAATTGAGAGAAAGTAAGACCGAGCCGTTCGCGGTTTATAAGTGTGTCTACACATGCAAAACGCCCTTAGCGAGGCTTCTTAACAGATATAAACAGGGCAGAAAGAACTTAGCATACAAATGACTGAGTCTACGCTACAATTTTAAATGTAATTGGAATCTACGAAAACATACGATGTATCCTAAGTAATTATAGGACAAATAAAAAATAAATCATGACTAAAACTCGTTTAATGATTCTATTAACTTTTCATAAATAAATTCACTCCATAACACAGCAACAAAAGCGAACCCGTAGGTACCTACATACGTAAATAACGCTTATTGCAAAAATTGCCGAGAACGTCTACGAAAGATTCAGAGCGGAACCAGAACTATAAAATAAACTACCTACATGCTAATTTTCACTATATATAATTGTACACAATGTAGTATGCACGTCAAAACAAGTTCGAATGCAAGCAAAACATCTCAGCCGTTAATCGTAGGTATTGCAAGAAAGCAGTAACATCTACATTGGAATAACTATACGGGCTAATTTTACGTAAGTCTTGACGCAAACATTTAAAACGAATACAAAAAGAAAATGAAAACATTACTCTGAATACATTATTCATGCCAGAATTTGAAACATGCATTAATATTTGCCCCAGGATGAGAGGCCCTCCGGAAGTAGCGCATGTTTGATACCATTTATTTTCCACCTTTTTTTTTTATATTAGGTACATTAAAATTGGTAATCGCTTTATAAGATTATAACCCAGTCAGAAACCGCGGATGCATATTGTTGTTTGATAAAACCTATTTAAAGGAAACATTATATCAATTTACGACGATTACCTCTATCATACCTATGACTAAGAGTCGTTATCACTTATTCATTCGAATATACATGTCCTTCCTCAAATATTGTCTTATTCTGAAACGTCGATAAATTATTTGCCACTAATATTAACTTATCGCCTCTTATTATGAAAAAGTTTCAGCAGTGTTTTTTTATTTAGCTATAGGCTCGCGTTTGATTGCTATTCCATCTGATGGAAAGCGTTATGTAACCTAGGATGTAAAAAAAGAGAGTCGGATTTTTTAAAATATCTACGTTATTCAATATTTAATTTTAGTTAATTTAATTACTTTTATTACTAATATAAACGTAGCATGTCTCAATAAAAATATAATGGTATTTTGACCAATATTTTCCCATCGCAAAATTCGTAAATTTCTCACGTCAAAGTTAATTGACAATTTCACTTTTAACGTTGTTACAAAGAGGATATACGTTCACATATGGGATGCGCGTGCGCCGCCCATCGTCTCTCTAAACTCGATTACAAGATCGATGATTTACCGAGATCGAATTCGGAACCAATCTCGTTATTCCCTCGCCTCCTCTTAAAAAAGTCCGATTAAATTTAACTTTCATATAACACGCATTGCGCATAGACTTCACACATTGTAGTGATTTTGGGCCATCGGCGCGAAACAAAATTATATGAACTACAATAATTTTGCATTTGCCAAGACAATAGGTAGAGTTCATACCTACGTCCGCAGTGCACACCTACTTACGCACGTAAATACGAGTCCGTTTGACATGAGATTTATAGTTGTTATAGAATTAACGGCGATTAGCTTTTTTAAATAGTATTCGCCTCTTTGAAAATGCTTTAGCAAATTGAGTTGAAAACACATTGGTTAGTCAACATTTTAAGAACCTTTGGAACCGATACGATTAAACCAATTGGATCGAATCTTAACCGTGAATCTATGGATGACAAAATATATACCTATATTTTGTTTTGGAATATATTTTTAAAATCGAACTTCACCGCAGCCCTTAAAAGTATACTCGTACGTCTCATATTTGCAACTCATTTTCCATTAATTAATCTGTGGCAACGGAACGGAAATGATCAATTAATCGTTATTCGTGAGAAAATTGCATTATCCAATTACATGGCGTGTCCTTAAGGTGCAACATTACTTAACGAGAATTTATAATTAGGTATCCCCTTGCTTATTAAGTAGGTATTAAGTGTTTTTTAAACATTAGAATCGACTATATCTTGACTTCGTCTCTTTAATAGACGATACATGTAGGTATGTATATAAAAATGACCATCTTTTTAAATACAAGCTAGTATTATAGTTAGTAGCCTACATTAATAATAAATTCCTGTCCATAATTTTGAACTGAAATATAACCCGTGAATTGCGTGTAATTAGCATAAAAACAAAAATTTTGAAATGGTGCGTGCGCCGGTCAATAATTTTTCACGCCGCGCGTCCTTTAGACAAATAAATAGTTACCTGCAGCGATGTCGTTGGCACCTAGCTTTTAGCGGCTGTTAGCGTTTCGCCTTAAACGTAACGAGTTTAATGCCCTGTAGATTGTATCGATCCAATGTATCGGTAGGTATCTTTATAATAATAATATGTATCTAGATCTGATTATCCTATTCCCCAGGTAGACGCCACGGCGTATTGAATAAGTAACGATGCGGCGCAAGGATTTAACAAGGAAGGTGAAAGTGCTCGAACATCCGATAGAGAGAATTATATAAAAAAATACTCTCAACATTTTTCGAGGCTGTGGGCAATGTGGGCATTCATCTTTTTTTATGTAAAAACCAGATCACAACCGGCAATTAAATCGCCCGGACCTTATCGAAAACTTATTGCGATCGAACCGACAACTCACTTTTTGGACTAACCCTTTATTTTTTGTTGCGTCGATAAAGCCTGTAATTTGTTCCGATGTTTCTAATAAATAAACACCAATAACGATTATTAGGAAAAAATAACAGGATATTACACGATGCACGGAGTTTTATGATATTGTCTCTTACGGTTATAGTTTTCGTTCAATAGTAACGACTCTATTGATAAAACATTCGTGAAAGTCCCCGGGGCCGCGGGCGGCGGAGTCTACGAGATTTACTGCCACCTGCCCCTCATACACATCGACATCACACGTATTATTAAAGAGAACAACATTTCTGATTAATTGTTGTGTACGATTTAATTGTTCAATCCGACTCCATCCTAACCACAGTCGTGCGTTAATACGTTCACACAGCGAGAATTATTACTTTATTTCCACTGCCGTACTTTAACTATCGAACAATCTGCCGCATCTACTCCGAAATGGACGTGATTCTGACGCGAAATAAAGATATCATTTTATGCCCACGTAACGGTGCTCGTCCAGTTTGAGATAAACCTATCCTGAACGGCTGTAGAAGTTTGCGGTTTGAGCGAAAAATTCCAGTGTTTGTTCAAAATTAGAATGCGGCTCGCTCTTTATTGCCCGGAGTGACGTGCGGTCGTGACGCGGCGGCGCTACGTGACCGCGATAAAAGATTTTCATCTGCCATATTTACGTAGCCGAGTGGGCGGTTTTTATTTTTCGAGAGTCTCGAGCGAGCGAGCCCACTTCGGGCCGGCGGAGAGCGCGCGAAGTTTTCACACGGCTCGCTCGCGAGGGGAAAACAACTCAGCGACCGCCACAGCGCTGACGCTGCAAGCCCGCTCGAGTGATACTGACCTCCGCGGAACTATCGATGCGTTCAAAATAAATGAAGACAGGCCGTTACCGCTCAATGAAATCACGCTGTAAAAACAGAACTTACTGGTAGTCACGTATAACGCTAATGTGAGGCAGGGTAATGTAATTTAAATGAAGGACTAATTCGCTCCCGTGTACCGTGACGCGCTCTCGGCGCACCGGCCCATCAACACGTAACGGTGTGGGTATTTTGCATACAAACCATTAAATTATTGCTCAAAACTTATTCTTTGTTGCGCCACAGAGGCTGTTATTACGGCTTAATTGTACGTCTGTATGCAAATAGAAAATTTTAATGGTAGCCGATGACTCTCCACTCTCGGGGGCGTTTTTACCGAGTATTACTGTATCAATAGCTGCTACGATATTTTTTATTCAATTATTTAAAATTTAAGAGCGAGATTAATATTCGCTAAGTGTAAATGATAATGCGGGTCGATGCAATGGAATAAAGCCATTTTTCACGGGCCCTGCGCCGGCCGCCGCGCCGCTCGTATTTGCATTGGTTATTAGCATACGACCAGATAATTATGACGGGCCGCAGTTGCACTGAACCCACATAATTACTGCCGGTCGTGCGATGACGAAGACTTATTAAGTCCTCATCAATCGTACTTGCCAGAATGTGCTATGCTCTTCCCAGTTCTGTTACGTGTGTACACGAAAGATTTATTCGACCCTTCGAAATAATCTTTTACATCAAACATAGATTTTTATCATTAGTGTATATCAAATTATCTACTATGTAGTAGCTTTTTAATATTTATTACTTATAATGTATAGTTTCAGTGTATACGCATTTTTTTGGACGGTGTTATCTGACACAATCTATAAAACTCTTTTTAATCCCCGATGCAAATTTACGGCAGTGTAAGCTTGAATCTTCGTTTGTCTGGGGCATCCTGGCTCGGACGCCGTTAAATTAGGTATGTATCTGTCACTTATTTGTAATAGATCTGACTAAGTCAAGTTGATAGTAATCACTTGCGCCATTATAAAGTCCTTGTCCGATCATAAACTTCGTTTTCGTTTGTAAGAAAAAAAAATCTAAAGTTAGGAAATTCGAATATTAAGACATCAAAGGAGCAGAGGTAGGGTGTAATGAATTTTATAATTTAATTAATCGCTGGAGCCTCAGGTATAATGCAAATTTCTACTGCAATTGTGTACCGGCAGACCAGAACGATTCCAACATACATACATGTACACGGGCTAACCTCACTAAAATATTCATTACCTCGTTTTATATAGCGAATTACATTGTGCTCGTGGAACAATCAAAATGATAAATTAGATGTAAACTCTTTGTTCTTTTTTTTTTCAATTGTGGTGTTTAGCGGACGTACCTAGTTACAAAGCAGTAGCTGTGTTTGATCAAAGGTTCTTCCTTGATCCTCTCTTGGAATCAAAGCTATGTCATATGAATCGTCATCAAAACAGAAGTCTCTTCATAATTATTATTATGTAAGTTGTTATTAATTTTTGTATATCTTAAAATACTACTATGCAGGATACGCTAACAGTCGCTAACAGAAAATGTACTGAATACTTATCATTGTGCCAATAATTGTCTATTAAGTAACCACAATTTAACATAACCTTACCAGAAGAATAAAAATACAATTTCATTTACCCCGAATTCGTTGTGGGTAGTTTTTAAGCAGAACACTCCGAGATTCGGCTTGCTTAACCAATCGTTTTGGGAAAAGAAATCGTATGCAAAATGAATGTTACAGCATAACTGTAGCATAAAAAAAAAACAATTGCATCCAACAAAATTAATAACACACTAAGAGAACCGTCCCGGCTTCATTCCGTTTGACCGGCCGTCCGTGGCGTACGTGCACGCTAATAACACTAGATATTTTCTTAAACACGGACGCTATTATGGGCATTATCAATTCACAATACGGACGAATATCGCATACACAATTATTAGTAACGATAGCACAATCTATTTCAGTAACTGTACCACTACGCTAATTGGTTGCGCAACTTTCCGCGAAACATCTCTGTTGCAGTAACAACATACGTGCGCTGCATAGAAATTCTCATTAAAGATACTCTTTACATTCTTAAATATCACAGAAATTAATTTCGCCCGTATGTACACGTTGTAAGAGTCATATTATATTGGTGTAACAATTAAAATCCGTTTGTATTGTTGTCGAAACGCTAGAATTGCGAAATACATTAAACGCCGCTTAAGGAAACGAGAATCGCATTAGAAAGTGCACTGTTAGTGCTTGAAATTAACTCATTTAATCGCAATCGTTGCTCTAGCATACACTGAAGCTAATGATAAAGCTCTGTTCGCCTGCTAACCAGAATCAGATAATCTAATACTAAGATAGTTGCCCGATTATTATAACACAATTCCCATAACTATAGCCAATAAACTACTAGAGAAATATTTTGTATATAACTCTCTGTTAGTATCCGTCGAGAATATTCAGTATATTTTGGTCTATATATTTTTATTGTATGCAATATGTGCGGACGAAAGATTACATTAACTCGTAAACACTGCTTTGAAATTTTGTATGTATAATCTCCACTTTTTTTTCTGTAACGCAATTAGAATCTTATAATAGCAAGATAATTGAATTATTGTTACCGTCGATTACCGTCGATTGAACTATACCTTGTTTGAGAAATAACGTATTAATAAAAAATTACCTGTTTATTTTTATTATAGCAATTAAACAGAATGTTATGATGAATTTTAAAACAACCAACTTTAGATCATTTGCGTAAAAACGTTAGTTAAAAAGCAACATAGCAAGGCCGTTAGACCTTCACTAGTAAAGGGTTCCGGCAGGCAAGGTGCCTGCTGCGAGCCGAACCACGAATAACAAATAAACATTCTAATAAACAGCAAAAATATGTATTGCTTCATAATCGACATTAAAAACTTAACATTTTATTTGTATACTGTATTTAGATTCTAGGGTCCAAAGCATCGCTGATCGTCCAAAAAGCGTTTTATAAACTATATTGTCCGGCCCCTTGGCGTTGTGCTTAGTGACCCTGACTGGGAAACTTGAAATCGTGGGTTCGACTCCCGCTCAGGACAATTAAGAAATTAGCCTTTTTTGAAACCAGATAACTGTGTGTGGATTTGTCAACCTACCATAATCACTGATATTAAATAATATAATTGCAAAAGAACCTACAAATTTATAGATGTCATTTACTAAATCCGGGAAGGTCTTAGCTTAGCTTTAAAACATATAATTATTTGCGCATCATATGCATTGCCAGTCGTTGATGTAGAAAATCTTTAAATTACATTTGATTTTATCACAAACTATTATCGCAGCGCAATAGATTTAAGTTTTAATTTCTTCTAGATTCCGTTTATAACATAGGTTGAATGCGGAGGCTCGAGGTCAGATCGCAACAATGGAATGGGCTACATCCGGCCGCGGTCGCATTATCATAATATTGCTTCCACCAAGGAACTGCCTGCTTCTATAACAACGTTTACGCCTATACCCAAGATTTATGCGACCCATTTCAATGTCCACTGTATTCAATATTCGCCTTTACACTACCTACACCTCTTCGCTATGTTACATTGAAATACGTAAAACACGTCGTAAAAAATTGTTAAATTCTACTCTTTGATCTGTTTAACAAGACTGACAGATATGACCAGTACGGGAAATAGGGTTAGAAGCATTAAAATGCGATAGTTAATAAGTCTCCATGTCATGACTCTCCAAAGGTTACCCTTCAAATAAGAACACGACAATACAAGTTAGGTGCCTACAACGTTTGAGGGAGCGGCGTTCGCGGCATAGAACACTGAACGGAACATTCTAGAAACTTTCAATATACCGCTAATATTATTTAAAAATATGCTCGTCCTTGTAACAAACATTCATTTGTCGTAGTGTCTATTTATCACCATGTAGACAGAACGGCACTTTGTACTTAGTATGAAGTTAATTAAGAGCCGTTTACATAACACGTTACGACACACCTTTCAAATAAGGATTCTCTCAAGGAAACTAATTTAAAGACGTAAAACGAATGTGGAATTTCAACGTAGGATCATCAATATATTTATGTATGCATTCACCGTACTAGCGGTTGGTTACTAAGAATAGTTACCAATAAATGTGCATCATCAGACACAACCATGATTCACATTATATCAATCGGAACGATCACAGTCTAGAAACTAGACTATCATACCGAATACTAGTAAAAAAAAACGGTTCGTTAGGAACGAAATTCAATTTGTAGATATCATTGAGATAACGAATTGTGAATCTGATTAAAAAAATATATTTAATACGTAATTAAAACAAAGGTACCGGCAATTAATATTAGCATCCGAATTATCTTTCAAAGTACCTACTCTAAATTACTGGCAGGTAATCCTTTATAGGACCCTATCAATTATAAAGATATTCTTTATTCGGAACGCATAGTTAAATAAATAACATTAATTTTTAACTGACAATTTATCAAGGGTGTGAAACATAAAATCATAATCATTCAACATTTTAATCGCATAAACCTTGTGGTATATGCCTAAATACTTATAATGAGTTACATTTTAAGCGAAAATTGTGCTATAATTCGTAAACCGCAAGAAACAACTGATAATGAACATACAGAGCGTAATGCTGCTTGAACAAAGTTATGAAAAAGTAATATTGTTGCTTTCTCATTGAAATCTGTTGCAACCAATTATAATTGTTCTCAGCCGCTACGCATTTCCGCAGGCGGCTAACGTTATAATCGCACCTCGGCCGCATTAAGATGTCTGCAGACGACACTGTGACACCTCTCATACGCCTCCATAGTTTTTCCAGCACAATTAAAGCGGCCGCCGCGTTGTTCACTACGATTCTAATTACACCTGGGAACCTCCATTAGCGAGATTAGTCGTGAGATCGAATCATGCAAATTCACGTTAAATTTCACAAAATATTGAATAAACATAATAGAAGCGGTAACTCGGTTCATACTCGTCCGCATTAACAGTCGCTGTGCATAATGTAAATTGAGTCCGTAATGAGAGACAATAACCGACCGCCGCTTTTTGCTCCCGTCCATTGTCAAAGCTTAACAACTATGAGAGGTTATAATTACATATTTACGTATAAAATAAAGCAGCCACTCTGTGCCCGTAATACAATTACTGTTGAGTAATACGCAAACTCTAAGTAATACATTCGTCATAATAATGTTGGTATACGCTTGGTGCGGATTGCGAAAACTTTGCATCCAATTGTCGACAAAACAATAGTCGCATTAATATTAAAGGTCACTCGAACAATATAACCGTATCTAAGTTTTAATTGTGTTCCTAAGTTTCGCGTTTACTTGACCTAATATATCGTTGTTACAACACTACATGGGAACATATTAATTTTGTGACGTACCTTAAAATGGACTTTTCTGTAGTTGGATGTTAATGAAACCACAAGTTGTAGGCTACAATACATGTAAAAGTATAGTAGCGACTTAAAAATAACCAAAAGATATAACGATACTTAATTAAAAAAAAACAATAATGAAGGTAGAACGGAAACTATTTTTTAGCTAATGATAGTTAAGAAATTCTCTACGGCATAATCGTAATTGACTATCTATACGAAATAATGCAGGATCTTATGAAATTAACCAAAATCACCAGCTACTTTATACATGTACATTAAATGTAAACCTAACATGTTTTATTACGAAAACCGTTGCTCACGCGATTATGATATTCGAAAACTTACTTTTTAAAATTTAAACAAGAGTCATTTCGTCAGGTTCGAATTTCGAAAATTGTCGTAAAAATTAAATAGAAATCCAGTTAAAGAGCGTTAGTTAATTATTGCGAACAATAGAACTGTAATTAGGCAATGGGAACGCTTTAGCCGAAGGTATACGAGGTTCACATGTAACAATGAAAAGCTCAAACACCTGAGAAGCTTAGAAGTTCAGAATTAGATACCGATCTTAGATAATGGGTGTAAATATCAGAATCATTGTTTGTTTTTGATACGCATCTAATTCCAAATGCTACGTACATATTAAAATGTGTTTTAACTGTTTTAATTGTGTGTTATGTCACTCGGAATAGTGATATTATCCTCAAGCGGAATTGTGTCCACGCGGAAACGTATTTTTTTTTTTCATTTCAAATGTGGAACGAAAACAAAAGTGAACTGTAACCAGTGTTGATGTTCCTTTTGAATAAATAATAATTAAATATTAAATTGCGTGTAGGTACGGCAAACGCGTTTCGATTTACATCTATGTATCTTTTCTTCTACTCGATGAGGTATTACGAAAATATAGTATAACAATTAATGTGTGGTAATTTAAAACTCTCCTGACTAAGCGGACGTTTCATTAGTATTGCACCTTCACCGATATCAGCGGTTAGTAAAAAGCATTATGGTTGTAGGCACCATACCCCATAACCATTGTAACAGTACGACACTGACATAAAGTATTGCCACCACCCCAGTGCGATTACCCCGTTTATCCGATCACATCTCGCCTTCTCTCCAAAATTGACAATGCAATTTCGAAACGGTAATCTAACAAAACGTATTATTTAATCTATAACAGTTATCGAAATCATAAATCGATTGATCGATTAGACAAAAGTTTCTGGTTTTAATTAGAGCGGCCATCTTAGTGGCCATTTCATAAAGCAATGTCAATTGTTATTGAACAAAAATATAATTTAAAAATAGAAGGCCGAAATATAACTAGAAGATTTATAAATGTGAGTTTGAAATCTCATACATTTTAATATTGTGACTTGGATTAAAAGTATTTTATCCGCTAACTTCTTTTAATTACCTTGTATAGTTATTAAATTAGTGACTGAGCTATCAAAGAGACGCCGTATTGTTATAGTCGAGTAACGGGACTCTTCATATCTAAACGTGATCGGATGAACGTGAGTAAGACGTTGTTATCGTGTGTTAGGTGCGAGCGAGAGCGGTGCAGTGCGCAAGTCCGCGGACTCACCGGCGCTAGTTCGCGTCTTGTTGGGCCGGGGTTTACTCTGCTGCTGCCCACTATAACCCTTCCCCTGGTAGCCGTAGTAGTCGCCGCCGGCGGCGTTGTATTGCGCGTTGTAATCCCCGGAGGGCTGACTCTCCTGGGGGCACGAGTCCGGCTGCGCACCTTCTCGCTGTTTGGAGGGAGGCGCGCCCATCATGGGCTTCACGTCCCCGCACAGCGGCAGCTCCTGCTGCTGCTGCATGAAGGCAACGCTCATCGCCGTCGCGTGCGCTACCGCCGCCTGGTAGTCTTGCTGGCCGAGCGCCGCGGCCGCGACGGAGTCGGGGGTGGAGTCTTTAGGAGGCGTAGGAGGGAAGGAGAACAGTGGATGGGGATGGTGGTGCTGAGCCGGGGAAAGGGGCTTGTCGGCGGGCGCGGCGTCTTGTTGGAAGCCGCCGCCCCACGCGCCGCCGCCCAGCGCCTTGGAGTCCAACCAAGGGTGCAGCGGAGTGTGGAAATGCGGCCGACACACTTGCCCGCTGCCGCCGCTGAGCGTTCGACCTGTTCACATATAAAACTCCTGTTAATAAAGCCAAACCAACGACTATATCGTATCAGTAACAACACTTCAAGTATGCACGTTGATCTCGAAATCGTAATTACCAAAGCACATAATTTATTCTACTTAACTACGGAAACGGGTATTCTATTTTCAAAAGTTCATGCGGTTGAATCTCAGCTAGTTTATAAGCCTTTAACTCTCCATTAAAACGCTGACAAAGATCTGTCGGCGCGCAGTCAGACACCGCTACAATCATTAAGGCTGACAATTTCGGAGGCGTTTCGTCCCGCCTGCGATTCCGAAATTAATATCATTTGAATGTAACGGCCGCCATTTCACACGACATCTTTATTCTCGAATATTAGACGCAATTGTAAAACATGAACACTCTACTCTAATGCGTATTTGATAAACATATAACGGCCATTATTCTCGGGTCTCGCTGGCCGCGTCCGTGAACAAAGAAGCGTTAGTCTCTTTTTTTTCCGAAATATTACAAAAACGCCATGTCATAACAACGGGCAATTAAAATAGTGGGCCAACTGGAAATTTCATTAATTAAATACTCGCGTAGTAGTCAGTCCGATGATATACTGAGGCAATTTGTTTGCATACAATTATAAACCATACATTCTCGTACATAATATTGTAATAATTGTATTGATTGTAGGTGAGACTGCAAGGCCTATGGATGAGAGAATATGATGGATACACGAGTGGAACGGTACTTTTATGTAATCGAGTACATATTTTATAAATCAAAATTGCTGCATCCACCTCTATTTCAAATTGCACCAGTAAAACATATTGGCAAATGGGACTATCATTTACCGTACCAATTACTGTCGTTACGTTATATGTCTGTGGTTAGAAAATTAAAGTATGGTCGTTTGACTCACTCCCCTTTCAATTCGTCGAGCTGCATTCGACAATTATTGTTTATAACAGTGAAGGCAAACATATGTATGTACGGGTACATTTGATTGCAAGGGTGGCCACGGTGATAACCGGTCGACGATTGGCGGGCTTGCGAGGGGCACATCCCTTACGCGCTTCCTTATGGGAAGGGAATAATAAAATTGCTGGAGCTTCCCGGGGCGCGCCGCGGGAAACTAATAGTCACATTGCAGTTAACTTGCACAAAAACGTATGTTTAACGTGTACAATTTTGATTGTACATGATATGGAGTGTTGGTTCCCAGACGCAGCTGTCGTGCAGACATAGGTACATATGTGGGTTCTGTTGCGGGTCCATCCCTCTTAATAATCGCTTACCGTCAATCTCATG
>DWQT01002869.1:0-13354 GCA_018244895.1 Myscelus amystis hages | reverse complement strand
AAGGTACCTATGTGGTTTATTTATTCCAATAGTCGAATTTCATATTCCATAAAATAGCTCGATCGTCATTTTTTTGCCGTCCAATTGAACTGAGATAAAATGAAACTGAGTAAGAGGGATAAATGCGGAGTCAACGAAATTGCGCCATTAAGTATCCTTTGAAAGGTTGGAAAGGTGTCAGAGCTTACATTTTCATTGCTGTAACGATTCTTGCTCTACAACCGTGAGATAATTGCTGCGGGTTGTGAGAGACGACGAATAAGAAGATATTCAAAAGAGATTAATTAGTAAATTGTCATCTATGTTTCATAATAAAAACAGTTGACGAATACGCTTAGTAAATGAATTATCCTATAGAGACAAAACAATTTATCGCTTTTGAATTGTTTCATTCCTTAAAGAAGATACCTTTTTCTGTTTATTTTATTCCGCTTTGAATACAGTACCTACTGGCTAGTTGAGGAATAATTTAAAATCAAATATTGTAGCTCTACACCTCTAAACAACCTGTAAATGTGGAAAATGGATTTTACGTAATTGAAAAACCATTATACACGGAATGTGGGCCATAACAGCAAAATTCAGAGAGACCGGTAAGGCGATAAAAAATATGGTGAGATGACACTTGAAGGAGGCTAGTGGTATAGATTATTTTTTGTTGCGACAATAGACAACGTGACGCATTAAATCCTTTTGTGTTTATTGGTCCTCTTTGATGTTTGTTATAATGTCTTACATACCTACTTGCTATCTTGACAACAAAAATTGTCAAATTATATTCCATTAGATTCAATTACATTACATTTAGTGTATACGTTTGGAATAGGTCGGCTTTGACTAAGATACGAATAAAGGTGTATTAACAAGATTGCGATTTGATTCGTTTCTTTTAAAAAAATCAATTGTTTAATGATTGAATAATACCAACTTTTATTTGGCAACTGTAGTCAGTAATTATTCTCGCAGCTGTCGCGGTGCCGAAATGCGCACGAAATGGATTAACGTAAGTGAGTTATCGGAAAAATTCCCCCGGCGTCCCGAATGTCAGTGCTATACTTTTGGCGATATTCGTTATGTTATTGACATAGACAGATTTCACGAAAACTTTGCAAGTTGTTTTTGTGTCGTCAGTCAAACTACTAATTCTCATTTTTATCAACTGTAGTTTTCGCAGTCTCAGTACCTGCACTGTTTATACATGTGCTAATAAAGTCAGCTATTTGGATGCGTATTAAGGAAAATAGCACTTAGTGCGTTCCTCTAATGCGTTGCTCTGGACTACTCGTTAAAAAATATTTATTCATTTTATCGTGAAACTGAAACGGAAGTTGGCATTAAGGAAATGGAAATTATGTGCGTGAGTACCTACGTGACGCAAGCTCGCGGCAATGAAACCGCGACGCTAAATAAGTTGTGCAGTCTGTGCCATATCCGTTACTCCACAAAAGTGTCACTTAATAAATCGTTGCGCTCAGTAATAAATGTTACGGGAATTCGTTAATTTTCCATTACCTTGCTGTACCTTACTGAAGAGTAACATGATACACTGCTTACCTACGCATTTAGAGATTGGAAACATATATGAATTTCTAACCAGTCTTTTTAAAGTATCCAACGAAATGTTGCAATTAATAAAATTGCAAAGCGATTGTCGATTATTTGTGCGATGTAGCCCCATAAGTACAATTTAACTCCATCCAAAAGTATTACATATCACATATCAAACGGAATGAGGACAGTAGAAAAGTTTGCTTACCACTGTAAACAATATCTTCTAAACAACGTTAACGGAAAGAATTAGCGAATATGTAGGCAAGAATTATGAGCTGAACTGTTCTCAAACTTAAAATTAATTAATATACAATTGCCATGAGTAGTGATAATTTTTATTGCTTAGTCTAGCAAACAAACAGTCGCGCCAGCTGATGGTACGTGGTCACCGTCGCCTGTGATCATTTGCCACACCCGAGGAATTAATGAATGAGGAAAGTGGCACCTTCCCCACGGCGCTTACGAAATTTCGGCAACACCTTAAAGCTGATTGGCAAACCTGACCTGACTCTAAAAACTCTGGATGGAGACAGTCATTTGTCAAAATAAAAAGTCTATGGGATTAATAAGAAGAAAACAGTAATTATTTACGGCTGATAGGATAACTAAAATAAAGATATTTTTTTTATGCTGTAAGAAAATGCAAATTGAAAGATAAAATTTTAGGCGGACAAAAGTAGAAAATTTTCTGATATATCACGTAAATAATAAAGTTAAAAAAATATTGCATTAAGAACTTGTAACCGCAGTTCGTCACTCGTAAGGAAATCGTAAATTTATTTTTCGTGTAGGTATTCCTAAATGGGAACTTACTACAAACATTGGCGTTTTGCCAACATAATGTTAATATATTCATTTGCAACGTTACGCCAGTATTACATTTTGGCACCAAAACGCGTAATATTATGAGTTTTAATACAAAAAGAATATAAGAAATGGTAGAACAGAATTAATTAGAAACCGTGAATAAACATTTCAAAGGCCCTCTTTGCTTTAATTCGCGTTTTGTTCCTTCGTTTTAAGCGTTAAATTCGCTTTGAGTCCCGGCTCTTTCATTTAGAAACGTTTACAATAAGTTAATGCTTTATTACTCGGCTATTTTGATTTAATGAAATGTATGGTTATAAACAAAAACCTTAACACATGTCGGACATTTACAGGAAGGAATAGGTAAATATTATGATACAATATTAGCCGGAGAAATGTACGAGAAATACGCATTAGTCAGAAGTGTTTGCAAATGGCACATTGCAATCAGTTTAGTGTTTACAACTTCGTCTGATTTTATTGCAAACCATTTGTCGCAGTAAATTTAAAGTAACTATGTATGTTTTATTAATTCAAAACAATCAGCAACGAATATTTTGTCAAAATTACCCTTCACCGAACTCCGTGCGACACTGCTCGTCCATGGTAAATATGTAGCTCGACAGCTTCTTAGCACCTCCTAGCACCAGACCATCGTCCCTGCTGCGCTCGTGAAGACACCACCATTTTCTAAAACACAAATAACCAGCTGCATTTCTTTGCTACAATGCAGTAACAAACGACTACTGTGCGCCTCCTCGTAACTGAACGAGCTCTAGGTCTTGTGGTTACAGACCATGGCTGAAAACCGTAGGTCGTAGGATCGATTTTCACTCAAGACAAACATTTGTGTAGTTAGTGGGTAAATTTGTTCAGTTACCATAAGACATATTAAATTGCCTCATTTGGTAGGTATAGGTAAGATAGCCATGCGTGTAATTGTCGCAATTATTTAAAAAAACAGCCATTTTAGAATATTCTGTCAATCAAATGTAAAAATATTAATCATTTAGAACGTCTTACGAAAACACTGAATTCAATACACATTGGTACTTTGCAAATATAACTGTTGAATTTTAAATCTCGAATTCTTTAACCTCTAAATGTTTCAAGAAATATTCAGACCAAGTCGATACGATACCTACAGAAGGGCTACAAAAAACCTATGAAGTATAAAATGTAATAAGTACTAGGTATACGAGTATTCGTAAAAGCATATACATAAGGTATTCAATGGAACGTACAGATCAGAATATACACAAATATATTTGCTCACGCAATCTGTTCTGTAATGAAAGCGGTTTCCCAGTATCCATAGCTCGTAAACTAAATGGACGTATGTATTACCCTTCAGATAGACATTAAAATCTGTCGAGCGACGAGTGACAAGACATAAAACGATTGATCGCTAAATATATAATACAAGATATGCATAAAGTGTAAAGCTATAATATATTAAAACAATGTAGAAAAGACATTCAAATGGTTCAAATTCTCATGTTATTACTTTGTATGCGCAAGTGTACGCTAAGAAAGGAACTACAATATCAATATTCCCCCTTTCGTTGAAGCCATTATTAGCACACAATCAATCCCCTTCTCTTTTAATGTTGCCTTTCGAAGACTCGCTAGCTCATTTAGTACTTTTATTGGTAGCGTTCTATTGTAAGAGGCTTTTTTATTGCTATTTTTAGTAATGAATGCCTGACGCCCATAGTCGGCCCCATGCTGCGAGTGTTCGGTGTCGTGGGCGCCTATACTCTCGGTGGGTATATTTATAATTAAGAGTGTATATTTCTATGATATCAATTCACTGAAAAAAATATTCAAATAACAGACATAGAAACTTAATAGAAAATACTGAAACATAACAAGTTGTTAATCATTAATTATTACACATAGTACTCACTTGGACTTCTCATGGAACTGTTCCTTGGAACAGGACGACCAGGCAAAATTGTGTAGTGTAGCGAGTACCGTCGGCGCCATTACGGACCCTTTTTGCGCTTCCGTTCGGCACTGCGCCTCGCCGTCGTGCGTCAGACCCAACCTGAACAAAATTACTACATTAAAAAAGGTACATCATTGCGGGATTCAGATGTGTAGGTATTTAAAGGACCTTTGTTAATATCTGCCGTTTAGGCAAACGTATTACGATTAGAACGCACGGTAAAAGATTCTGTATAGCCTACCCAATCGCGAAACATTATAGACTAATTTCTGATATTCTTTCCATACCATGTAACACAATATGTACGTGTAAACAGCGTAGATCAGTTGTTAAACAGATAATCATTTATCATTAACTTCTAATTAGATACACATCTCGTCAATGTGGTCGAGTACTGTGCCTATTCGTGCACGTATAAGCCACAATTTAATTAGGTGTAGCTGTTAATTAACTGTGAGCTTGCTGATTAATAATCTCTGGCTATATTGCTTTTCAAGTAAAGGCAATTCAATAAGCATATACATCACCTAAGTCATAGATTAACTGTGTAATATTTGTTATCTGTAATATTACTATCACGGGCGAGTAATTTGCTCACATAAGTACGAAATATTTAAATACATACTTTACTATGGGTTGAAAATATTTCGGATTATACTTTCTATTTAATATCTATTCTTCCCTTTAATTCATAAATGTAATTTTCTCTCGTAAAGTTCCGACGGTGACCATATTTTTGCTATAAACGTACATGGCGACAATGAATGACGCCCAACCTGGTTCACGTTTTGTCGTGTCACTTTGGATTCTTCCATATTTGTGAGTCACCGTGCTGCTTGTTAGAATTATCTAAATCTACACTAAAAGGTCATTACTCTGTTGCGAGTGACACCATTATCTACGTAATAAATATGGCGTGCGCGAGAGTTCTGGCTGACTGAAGCGGCTTCTTTGAAGACGCTTTTATCAATTCGTAACAGGCTGCGCGGCGGCAATTAGTCTGGCCTAGCGTTTCCAGATCGACTTATTTTTCACTGTCTAGTATAGTTTCCTAATGTTCTCATATTAAATTCTTTCTCGCTAGCGCAATAATATAGGTAACAATAGCTTTTTCTAAATACATATAATATAACATGTATCGTAACTAAACGTATAAAGCATAAAGTTGATAACGGCGATTCTATGAACGCTTCGAGTCAAATCATAAGTTAATTCCCACTAAAGTAGGTTGGCTTATGAGATTACGTAAAAATGTCTCTATGCGAGAACCTGCGTCTTATTGTTCGAAGCGCAAAGCTTTCTGGGAGGCTTCATTCAAAATAAATTACGAGGGATCTCAAAGTCAACTTGAAATGAAATCTACTTCGAGATTAGTGAGGAGTACTGAATCGTTACTAGCGCTAGTAACAATGACTGTAACTTAGGTTATGACAAACCTCCTTCATTTAACGTGAAGTCTATTGATAATTTCGATCTGCAAGGGTCTGTACAGACGAAGGACTTCTTGGCGTATTTTTTGTTGATAAAAATATATTACTTAACATCACATACAAGGTAACGCGCATATAATGTGATTTAAGGTAGGTACTGCGGATATTGACCGAAAAGCATAATGCTTTGGGAAACTTATTGGGAAACTTATTCTTCATAAATATCAAGTAGAGTACAACTTAATATAAACTCAGTCAGTGGAAAGTCCATTGTCTGTGCAGGCCCTCAAGCTCTAAATGTTGTTGAGTATTCGTAAAATAATTGTTGCAAACTAATACTAAATGTAGGTTTTGTAATCAATAATAAAACTTTCAAAACTTATAAATTTAAAATAATTCAAAAATTTGCAAAAATAAATCAAAACTTTTAGTTGAGCTGATTGAATCGATATCATTAATGTACATACACTTTTAAAACAAGTTACTCAAAGCCTAAGAAAATAGCGAACCTTTTTTCCAACGCAGTTACACTGTTTAGTGTAAAAATTTTACTGACTGGGATTGCTACTTAAGAGCTTTTTAAAATGAATCATCCATCACTTAAAAAACCTGCAAAAATGAAAATATTATTTATTTTCTAGACCAAAGACTTTATGGCAATCCTGACGAATTCGTATTCAAGTCAGCTGCCATATCAAACGAATATTTTAACTATGTTTAGATGTTACGTTAATACAAATACATTTCCACCATATCTTTATGCGTTGTTTGTAAATTCACGCATAGTTGTGTGTACTCTAAGTCTTTATATTTAGGTTAGTGAGATAAGCTTTTCGTATAACTTGCTCGTGATTTACGCCATACGTGCTCTATATTACTCTGCGCAGATAATTTCGTTCATAGTTATGTAGTACAGGCTGCGTTGGGCCGCAGTTGATAAGATAGATATATGTACATACATACCTACTGTGTAAGTGTCTTCACTACATCAATTACGGATGCGAGTAACGTATACGTGCTAAAGAATAACCACCAAAAATAATTTCGCCATTCTGTTAGAGATTGTATATGATTTTATTTATCATTGCGTTCTTCTACTATTCTGCCTATTGGGAAGCGTAAGGTTTAAATGTTTAATTGGGATTTAAAGAAATCCGTTGTCATCTTGTCACCCAACGGATGTTTGATACGGGTCTAATGAATATCAACACGTGAAAATCTTGGTTAAGTTGTAGACAAAGCAAATAGCATCAGTTATTTGTCATTGAGCATCAGTTTACAAAACGATTTAGATTTTCTTTGTTTGTCTTAACATTGAAATGTTAGCCTTTCTTAGTTATCCTCACCTTGACAACTTTGAATAAAGACCAAATCTCTCTATATACACATATATACTTGTAAGAATGTAAAGTTAAATGTTTAATAAAGCTCATGAATGACAATAAGTGCCACACAAACACTTAGCAATTACTTAGATAAACATTTACGAAGTTGTAATACTAATGTTGTGTGTATAATTAGTTCCAGTAGATTCCTCGTAACTCGTACATATTGAATAGCATCCGTCGCTCTTGGCTTAACTAGTTAAATTAATGAATGAAATACTTCATTAAATCTTTAATTAACTTTCATTCGCATTGTTTAGTACATACATGAATAAGCTTTGTAAATTAATAGGACCCGGTACACCGCTCAGTGGGAGAGTACAGGCTATTATTGTAGAAGGATAAACACAAATTTTCCGTATCATCACAAATTGGAAGAGTTTATTTTCGAATGCAGAACGCTTTGTTTATTATTATGCATCGAGTGCGCTCGACAGCTCTCTACATAAGCTTCTTAAGAAACATTGTCGGAGTCTCTATTGAAATAGTACTCGTTCCTTATTTATTTTCATATTTCGAGCATATTTCATAAGGATAAAGACATAGCACACGATAAATTGACAACCGCTCTATAATTTTACGAAAACATCTTCTATACACGCACAAAATGTTAATATACAAAATGCAAAGTAATATCTGAAAGGTGTGTATGAAATATAGTAACGGTAAAAATGAACTTGTCGAAATTCGAAATCGGTTTCCGGCCCAACGTGGCTGAAAATTCGTAAAAGATGTAAAAATAAAATATTTTCCTTGTGATATTCCCCGGTCAGTGTGATTAATCGTAAATGCATCGCTTTTCCTAAAGGTAGTGTTGTAATATCCTATATGTGCACGATTTTATCACACCTTTATATTGGAACACGATAATTCAAACGCAGCTGTACACTCACCGAAATAGGAACTGCGGTGGCGTTTCAGATTTCGAGTAAGTTCCGGAGGGTTCCTTGACCTTCCAGTAGAATTAACAAAATAGGAACCGCAAATCGTATGGTACCGTATAATAATTATCATGTGTTGAACCAGTAATGAACCGGCTGATAAATATAATGTGTAATACATTTTTAAACACGTACTTATATATGTAGATCATTGTGTGTGTGTGTGATCAGTGTGCGTGTACACGCAGACATAAAACAAACATTCACAAAACAAATATGCTCTATGTACGTAGGTACATATTACTCAACCGCCAGGTCCCTTTTATAGTTAAACGCCCTTTGTCTTATAAACGTTAAGCGTTGCACCTTTTCTATGCAGTTTGAGTGGCAGCTTCACACCAACACTTATTCCACGTGTACACGTTGGTATTCGGTTACAAATGGAGGTGGGAGGAGGGATTGTCAACGTGTCCTGACATACGAAGCGCCAATCTCCATTCATTGCTACTTACATTGATGTGAGAGTA
This sequence comes from Myscelus amystis hages, assembly GCA_018244895.1. Taxonomy (NCBI): domain Eukaryota; kingdom Metazoa; phylum Arthropoda; class Insecta; order Lepidoptera; family Hesperiidae; genus Myscelus; species Myscelus amystis. Next base: position 4,822 of record DWQT01002869.1, on the reverse strand, counting down.
TAATATAATGCGAATTGCACCTATGTTTACATCGACTCGTACTCTTCACTCGTTAAGTGGGTCGAACTACACGTGTCTATTTTGGAAATGTGATTATAGCACACCTACTTAAGATAGAAGTGGGTAGACATTGTTTTCGTAATCGTGAGTGTTCGTTCGCCGCGTTTGGCTTTATTTCAGTGTCAATGGCATCAGGAGGGACGCTGAATAAAATAAACGTCAAGTACCTAGACTTAGAGAATTACGTCGAGCGCGATTAACATAAATTTGATTCTGACCTTGCAAGAGGATCTTAAAATAAACTTCACAAAGGATAACGAGATCTCGTAAAGGGCATTTGTCGTGGTGTGTCCTCGAATATAAGCCGGCGGCAGATGGTCACAACGGAAATACATTTAATTTAGATGCACGACGAACATACATCAAAAGGTCACGAAGTATGCGAATATTCCTGTTATATTTAGATTCTTTGAAACGTAGAAGACGTGTGTTAAACAAAATGTGCTGTGACGTTATTGCCTTTTCCCGCATATACTGTCTCTGCATTGTTATGAGGGCAATTATAAATAATAGAGAGGGTAAATTTGCTATGTAATAAATAAAGTTGTATATTTATTTCCTGATTTGCATATGTTATCAATGACTAACAAAGAACGTGCATTAGGTACTCTTAAATGACGTAGTTTAGCGTAACGCCACATCGCAAGACTACAAATAGACTCTATTTCAAGATCAATGTGGATGTTGATTTCCATTTGGTCGCGCGAAGACTGATCGTCGGTATAGTGGTTTGAGAGGCTGCCCAATAAACAGGCTATGGGTTTGATTCCCATTAAAGACAATGCTTGAATCCGTGTGATGAGTACGAATAGACAAAAATGTTCTCTCTGTGCTTTTCCTTTACGTGCCTACATATAAAAATGTATTTTATATTTTATAATTATAATACTTATTTGAATCTTAATATGGGAGAGGAGGTACTTAGAGGGGAGAGTGGAAGGTAATTTGAATGTACTGTGATGCACGTAAAGATTTTACGTTAGAGTTCAATTGCAAGTGTTTTTAATCGCTTTTCGAACAGAAACGCGTACCGAAATACAAATAATTGTGAATACTAAATAATTTTAGATAAGTTTATCTTCATCGTAACCTTGCGTGTCGACATGTCAGATTGATCCAATAGGTACAGAAATAGATGAAAGCACTAGAGGCACTGCGCCCGAACCCGATTACGACATATCCATAAACTATGCAATACCACTCTGTATCGGCTTCTGAAACTTTGATCGGAATACGATGTTTGCTATCTCGTTTGGATAAAAGAAGCGTCACATCGAAACATATTAGTTTCATTCAATATTAAATGTGAAATAGACCGATATTAGAAGCTTATATAATTGAAAAAGGTTTATGAAAATTGATAATACATACTATATAAATGTAAATTAAACATTTACGGAGCCTACAAGAATAAAATTCAATTGAGGACCTATATAATGTTGAAATAGCCATATTACATGTTTAAATTAACGAAATATGTAAACAAAAGGTTGTATAAACTCGTGAATGCTCTTGAATGAGATTTGTATTCTGTGTCAATGTTACTCATTTATTTGTAACCATGTTTGTAAATATAATTTTCAGAGGTACTTTTATTGCACTGGGCCAAACAGAATCATTAATATTCAGTGAATGGATGAATCGACTGTTAATTAAAAAGTTCAAAAGACTCGCTATCATCCTCAGCTGGGCGGAGAACGCTTTGTCGATTTCGATGGTTGCTAAAGCATTGATTGCAATGCAAACTGTTTGTGTGCATCAAATTACTTTTCGCAGACCGGGAGTTACGTTAGATATAAACAAATCTCTCAGAAATTATTTAATTATCCTTTTCTAACTTTTGCAGTATTTAAGCGGTGCTGCTATCACAAAATTGCTCTACAATTCCAGAGAACAAACATTACATTTCAATATGTTTATCGTGAATACATTATCCGAGTAGGAATATTATAAACAAAGCACTAACGGTGTGTCATAAGAATGTAAATTGTAACAGTAAATATGCATAACTGTATTTCTCTGTAGAGAAAATATAATAGGTGTAACTACGCCACAAATCAAAATAAACACATTTTACGTCACTCATAGAAATATGCGCGAGAACTACATAATATGTATGTGTGTGTGTATACACGGCTGTTTCGTTCCCGGCAATGAAATGAAAACAAAGCGTTTCCCTAATGAAAATGAAATAATACGGGAGCTGGCACTGTTTGACCAAAGTTTAAATAACAAACTGCTCTTGTCAGCCTGGAGCTCTGCTAAATAAAGTGCTAGTGTTTTGTTTATCTTTTGTGTAACTTGTGTTCCATCTGTTAAAGTGGTAAAGCATTCGCCAACTTGATTTATATTATTCGAATTTAGACAGTTTCTGTACAAAATTTTACATTTCCGACTCGAAGTTGATCCAGTAATTAGTGAACCTGATTGCTAAGCGGGAGATATTGGTTTCTTATCGCCCTCGATAAATGAATGAGTGATGAGCATAAATATTTGTTAGTATACATTTTATCGGTATGTATTTCGACATTTATAAATAGTATATCGTTTCTTTAGATTCAGATGGCCGAGTGCGAGGTTGTCCCCTTTTATTACAATTTTGTGATTAAATAATCAATGCAGAATCAAATATTGTTGTGTGTTCCGCATTGTTTGCATTGTATTGCAAAGGTGTGATTACCTTTTTCTCTATTTATGCTTTATTTCACTTTGCCATTACATTCGCTTCGGGGATTTTGAAAGATGGAACTGTTTCTTTTAACAATCAAACAAGGGAGGCCACGTGCAAATGCTAGTGCCGTTAATAAAAGGGGACAAATGTATACTGGGACCCTAATACCGAACATTTATAACCTCCACCCGCCATGCGGCTTTCATTCAGCGCTCTTTTACGACTCTTGCTTTCAACGTTCGGGTTCGGGTTTGTTCCTATAAATATATCTACTACACGATGAAAAGCACGTATGAATTACTTTCATACGTCATTTCAGTTTATTTGCACAGATTTGTACTGGCAGTTATAATATTTAATCTATATCTATATTTTATAATATATATCTATCTTTTAATCTATATCTATGTTAATCTATATTGACAATTATAAAACGTTTTTACTATTGGTGAAGTTCGATGATATTCCGAAATAACATTGGTATGTTTTTGTAGCGTTTTTGAGTATTTAACACATTTATTTATCAGATTTAGTAGTTACAGAACAAGCACTTCAGATGAGATAACAATACCTTGGTAGATTGGTACTATTGTCAACATCTTCAGCGGTTATTCTTGGTATGAAGTTTACACATACGCCCCATCAGGCTTTAACACTGTCTCACAGTGGTTTCGAAGTAACGTCCTAACAATAAATTTTATTAAAACAACTTACGTCACTTTTAGATAAAACCCGTTAATCGACCAACACCTAATAATATTATTGCTCATTTCTGCTCCAATCTAAATAAAAACACCTCGATACTCTTATCGATAAACTACGTAATCGCATATATATTTTTAAAAGTCTGGGACATGTACCATATATGCATAGAACTAAAGAAGACAGTTTACTTTGCTCTTGCCTGATGTCTATTTAGTTACGATATCACCTCCGTGGGTGGATCACCAAGATTTTTCAACTTGAGAGAACAGAAAGAACTACATATTTTGATAATACCATCATCATCCCCATTTCGCTTCCCTGCCACATTGTTATATAAAGAGACTAAAGTACTACAGTGCGGCGACTCTTCATACTGAGCACCGTACTAAAACGTGTCCTTTTGACCTATGTCCATGCCTATAGCTATAGGATTTTGATTCTACCACTGGCCCGTTGTGTATTAAACTTTATAATATTAGTAAGGAAATGTTGAAACGCATTTACAAAGTAAAGTTTCTCACTGAAGATGGAGTCCGCCCGCTTGAAAGAAAATGGTACGGGACTTTTTATGTAACTTTTATTTAGCGAGACCTTTTTATCTCATGGCTTTTTTGTTTACGGTTAATAATATTATAATTATATTTTGAATATCTTGGGCTAAGTGATATAAGACAATTTGAATCCAAAGTAATCAAAACATTTTTTTAAGAAACACTTATATAGTCAATTATAAACCTACACACAAAATAATCGCTCATGCTCGTAATTATACAAGTATTCACACGTCCCAGGTGACAGTAGAACCCAGTGCCTCCTGTTTACTCAGCAGGGTCACTAACCGCTACACCAACAGGCCAGTCCAACAGCTAAACAGCCAGTCACCTTTTTTTTGTGCCCCCGCATACATCAGACAAAAGAAGTAGGTACAGCATCATATGTCGACTTAATTACATCTCGGGTTCCCACACTTAATCTCAGATTTATTAATAGAACAAACGGGGGAGTTATTTTTAAAAACAGTAGCTGGCCACCCTTTTTGAAGTCGGACCCCTTTAGTTATAACCTTATGCAACGGAGTTTGGTACCGAATCTGGATTATACTCGTAGTGGTAATAATAATATAAGAATATTTTACTACACGCAACATTGATAATTAAGTGAATGTTATAGTAATATCTTACTCGCACGTTTTTAATTGCCGTATTTATCCTATTGCTTCTATTAAAATCTAGTTGGGTTTACCTAATCTTCAATAGATATTGCTGTAATTTTTTTATTGAGTTTTTTTTTGTATAATATGGAAGTAGACGACGAGCATGCAGTCCACCTGATGGTAAGTGGCTACTGCCGCCCATGGACATTTGTAATTGACCCCAGATAAGATTA
>DWQT01002868.1:0-13355 GCA_018244895.1 Myscelus amystis hages | reverse complement strand
CTGAAAACTATCGAACCAGAATCCTAGAATTCCTTCTATCAGTAATTGATTTTTTACGTAATTAAAATCATTTCATAATGAAATAGGCCTTAAGGTGAATTTTGTTTTTAAAAACTTATTGGATATTAATACATAACCTCCTTTTTCCCCAAAAGCCCCGACACGTGTCTTCGCGTAAAGATATTTACTATAATAGGGTTTTTTAATATTCCTGGCCCTTCTTTAGTTTTCAATCTATCTTTACATTTTATTTCATCAATTTGATTCACTTGTTCGGTCGTTTAAGCGTGAGAGACAGTTACTTTTGAATTTGTAATATGTATGTAATTGGAAGTCAAATTTTCGGATTAAATTTAACCAACGTTATAATATAGTTTCGAAATTATTATTGTTTCAGATATTATGTCATTTACGCTATAATCGGGATATTTCAATGCGTAGAACGCAGGATACAACCAAAAAAAAATTTTATACGCAAATTTTTATACGCACATTATGACCGGCCTAGTTAAATAGTTAGAGAGCCGGTATTTTGGGTTCTCTTTCCAAACAGAACAAATTTTATAATCACTTTCAATTATGTATTTTAGAATTCATAATTAAGGTGCCAATCCGAATTCATATCGCATTAAAATAAAACACTCGAAAGTGATAAGGAAGTGTACGATGAAATGGAATACCGCCTTATTTCGGGATGTGCAATGCAGTCCAAGCAGTTTAAAATAGCACAGCTTGAACAACGAAGCGTGAAGTGACGCGTCGCGCCGAGAGCGTCGCCCGCACTCCGCGACATATCGCCAGCTTGATTGGACCGTGAACGCTAACACAGCACCGATCGAGTAATTTATGAATTCACCATGTCAATCTCAATGGCACCTCGTTTCATTTATGTGCATAAAAATCGAAAGGGCTCAGTTGCAATCGAAATGTCCATTGATCGTAATGGATCGTTCATTGGTTAAATTTAACACAATTCATGGTATGTAAAAATGCATTGCAAATATTGTTGTAACGAATATGAATATGAAAACGTATTTCAACGTGTTTGGGTCATCTACAAAACAATACTAAGACAGCAATGAAAGGCAACATTTTTAAAAGTGTATAAATATACGAGTACATACATACGATATCGTTTTAGAATGCTCTCTGTCAGTAGTTACCCAACGTTATGTACATATGTGTTTAACTAGTTATTCAAACAGTGTTTCTGTTGCGTATAATCCAACGTTTGCAAATATGATGCGGGTGCATGTAATATTAGACACTCGCTAAACGCATATTTCTTTAACGACGCTGGTTCAAAGATATAACTACACAATCCAAGTAACACTTTTTAACACCGGTTAATACGTAACTCAGTCACGCTAGCCGTTTTCACTCCTATACTCATTTGAGGTCGATTATAGCTGTTTATGGGCGGCAGTAGTTGCTTGTGACTGAAGCGTGATCGTGTACTACTGTCTTCACGAAAAACGAAAATATTCATTTAAATTACGCTTTTAAAATAAAATGCTTTTCCACACGAGCCTTACTATACTTCCTTCAGTAATACTGAGCAGTGGGTTTTACACACTCCACAACCCAACTTACAAGATGTCATGAACCCTCTTATATGTGTTTCGCTTATGTCAACAAGGCTTAAAAATGTCGTACTCACCATGGGTATATTGTTGCTTATGATGGGTTTTGCCGCGAATGCCATTTGATTTTTATTAAGATTCGCCAGGTCGTAGGCGGCATTTGTAATTGAAAAAGGATATTTTTCTGTAAGACGTAACATTTTCATTTATTTACAAAAATGTAGAGGTGAAGTTACATTTGGTATATGGATATTTGTTGTCATAAATATTAGCTATATTTTAATGCTGGTCAGTTATTTCTAGACAAAATGTATTAATAATTAATGGCGATTAACCAGGTCTTATTACAGAGGCTGCAATTTTTCGTTCTATTGTAGGTGTACAGAGATTGTTTTGGAATAACAACCTCTCACGGACCAAAAATGCCTAAAAAGGAACGAATATCTAATATTATTCAAAAATAATTCCATACCACGAAAACGGTTAGAGTTCGATCAAGCCGGAGGCTACAGCTAAAACTTCAATCTTGCGGGGTAAACTCTCTTTTACACAACCCGTATAATGAAGACGGTGAATGAAAAGCGTAAATGGTGCGAAATAAGCTGAGCTCTTAGTTCCACGTAGCTAAAACGAATTTATTGCTCCTCGATACTCATAGCCGCCCATTTTATTGACACCTCAATACCGCGCCGAAAATCGACGCAAGCATAACCACGATTATTCGTTTCGCTTTTGGAAACGCAGGCGCTGTTATCCGGCAAACAAATGTAAATGATGACCTATCTTAAATTGTAATCTCGACCCATTGTCACTGAAAGTTTTCAAGTTAATAAAACATAAAACCTGTAGCTACAGTAGACTTCTGGGGTGTTATACAGGCAGGTACTTTACATGTGTTCTATTATACCAATGTCATATAAGCAATAGTGTAGTATAGTAATATGTACTGGTATATTTATATATTTTTTAATTTTATTTTCGATTTTTTCTAATCACGTGCCACTTACCTTCTACTCGTATTTCGCTTTTTACTTTCTTAACATAGCCTGGAAGAAATCGCTGCTTAAGTCCGGCTATGGCATTTCCTACTTCTCTCATATTTATAATAACTATAGTTAAATTATAGCTAATATTATAGAATCTGCAATAAAGTAATTTTATTTATGTCCAATTATGAACGTTTATAGTTTTCTTTATATATGATAACATATATGAATATCTACCTACACATATTATGTACTGTTTGTTTATATTGATCTCTCCCCACGAAGCTCGTCAAAATAGGGGATATGAAATCCTTCGAGACCAATCCGCGCTATCTGTTGTGACCAGACCGGTTTTCCCGCGGCTTACTCGTATAGTGCGGTAGGATTTTGTACAATTTTGCGTAAACATCTCTGACGTACTGCCATTCTTTACAATTTTAACAAAAAATTAAACACGAATACTTTTTTATTCGCGCAATAATCGAAAAATACGCGAAAATCTTTAAATAATGAATTACACATGACAGCTCGAGCAGTTCTACTTTAATTATCTTCGATAACCTTTAAATCGATATGTTATCTTCACTAATACGATCATTTCGGTTCAATGTAAGCAGAAAATGTGTGTTCAAAAGATTTCGTTTTCAAATAAATTTCCAGGAGTCATTACTTTCATGACCAGGTGCGATAGTTTCTAGATCCATCTTACCAATATTATCCCTTTGTGATATTTATAAACGTACCTTTCTCATTCGCATGATATACTGGCTGGGTTTAAGACATGACGATTTTGATGAGGGTCGGTGCTAGCGTTTCTAGTGCCTTAATAGAAACAGCATATTTATCAAAATGTTCGCCACATTTTATGTCTTCTATACCAAATTCGTAATAAATTTCCTGAATTTTCAGCATAGTGAATACTAATGTAAAAGCAGAAAAATCAATCAACAAACATAAATAACAATGAATGTCACACCAGTGTTAGTGCATATGACGTTGGAATCATTATTTCTTTATTTATCAGTTAAAATCACCTTGTTTATCTCATTTTTTAACAGTCAATGAGAATACAGAACGCAAACTAATTGTAACGATCGGCCGTTAAAGCAACAAAACCCTATGATCAAAAGAAGTTCAATAGCATTGAGAATTCAAAGCGTTACGAACGGTTTGAAGGAAAGGGACCATGTAAGCAAAAAAAATTGCTTTATATGTGGCTGGAAAGCGGCAACAATAATGAAATGACAGTATTACATTGGAGTTATTTACCAAAACTAAACATCGCGATAGCAGCACCAGAGACAGTCTTACATATTTGAAATCCAGGCTCCCATTCCGAAAGTCAAACCATGGCGCGCATCTGTAAATTGTGACGTGCTTTTGATACTTAAAATTTAAACATCATTCGCTATAACGTTACGGGAAAACAACATGAGATAACCTGCACATAGTAAAGTATAGGATAAAATGTAATATAATGGTTCTGAGATTTGTGAAATCTATCAATACACCACTTGGCCAGCGTTATATGCTATGGCCTAAATCCTGGTAACTGTGAGAGGAGTAGTGAAACAATGAAAGGATCGCAAACAGAATCTGTCTATGTATTTTTGGCGATTAAATATACAACTAACTTGTTATGAGCTTGAGAAAAATCGATAGTCCACTGACATTTGTATCGCGGTGGGTGGTACGTGCAGTCTTCGCTAACGCCTCCAACGTTCCTGCCTCGTCGCGGTCATATAGGTACATAGATGTGATACATGAAGAAAACTGTGCAAACCATTCGTCTTTCCACATTACACCATAGTTTTACTAATCCCGAATACCACAAAGATACAATAAAAGGCTTAAGCTTCCATTTCTCGGCGATAGATATTTGAATATGAAACCCGTTTTATGATTACCAAAAATATATTATATTCAATAGTGGAGCGTTAGGTGGCGGCGAATGTTTCATTATTGTAATGGACAGTGGGCGGGGCCTAACCACGCCAGGTGTTGCGAAGTAAATGTAAATATTTTATTGTGGGGCCAAACAACGCCTGAGAGATCAATAAAATTTGTTTGTTCTGTAAAATGCTCTCCTCTGTCTGGTTTATAGATTGCGGACATGAATTATTCAAACATGCGAATGGGAGTTACCAGTTCATTTATTTTAATGTTGCGCTAAATGTAACTTCAACCTTTTCGTTTTGTAGACCACGAATACACTCGTACGTTGTAAGTGCCTGATGTTAGTAATATCGATTGGATTTTTTTCAATGAGCACACAAGTTAATCTAGAATAAATGAATAACCTTATATTTCACTATCCTAAATTAAAAGCATATAGGCAAATTATGTTATGCCCATTAATATATATAAAGTGCTAATACTTAACATAAGTTTGCTCCGTATTCTCAATAATGTACAATAATGTATTCAATAGAATTGAAATTTTTATGTTAGTTCATTAATAAGAAAACTCCATAGAAATATCACAAAAAAATAGAAAGATACAGGTCGTGCTTGGAGAGATTGATCTAAATTTCTGTAATTTCCAGGCCAGATTATAATGTAAGGTATTCCTGGGAACGTTTGAATTGCCCGCAAGAACAAACGAAACTTAAACGAATGTCATAAAAGGCATGCTGTAGTTGTAGAAGACACATGTAATTCTAATTAATAAAGAGGAAGTAAGAACATTCAAAGTTCTACCGAAAACGAAAATTGTGAACCGACATGTTCATACTTACACCGGGGACCCATTAAACCAACGGGGTGTAGCCTTTGTAAACTTCATTACAAAGCTCATTACGAACAAATTTCAGTGGAAATAACCTTAAAATACACTTTTAACACACACAAATTGAATATTAACTTCTCGGTGTAACGTCAAAGGAAACGAACCACATTGATTGTAATAAAATTCATTTCAATTCATCGTCAACACGATAAATTATTAAAAAGTTAATTGTGATATTCAAAGACATTTAAAAGTAATTAAATAATGATACAAAATATTATGATCATATTTGGGCAAGATCATGAGATGCTCGTCTGTTATCATCATAGTTTAAAATAACCTTTCCGCTAGCTGTAAAAACCCCAAAAAATTGCTTTTTTTTTGTTCGAATCGTAAAAACGGTTTACGTTCATTATGCAAAAATATTGAATTTTGGAACAACTCAGCATGCTTTGCATTTTCAAATGTCACTTTCAAAGCAAACGGTAATAATGGCTATCTTCTAAGAAAATAGACTGTAATCCTAAAATTCTAGAAGGATACGTAATGAGAGTTGATACAATTAGATTATAAATATCAATGAAAACTTTGTGATTGGTTTAGTTCGAAATTTATTCAAAGTATACGTTCCACAATAATATAATTGAATCATATTAATTTGAATAAATATAGTGCCTACAATAGCGACGTGTAAATAGATTATTTAACACAATTTAGTTACAACGACTTTGACGAGAAAAGAATACGTATAATGTACGTACGCGTAAACTAAAGTATAAAATGTAAGTTTCTCATGTAAGTGAATTGTAAAATTCTTAATGGGAAATAAAGTTTCTAAAACCATAATAAAGAGAATAATCTTATACAAGTTATCAGTACCTACAGCAAATGTAAATTACCTGTAATAATAGTCACTTTACAAATACGCTTGTATCGGTTAAATGTATCTGTATTCATTGAGTTGATAGTTTCAAAACCTTTTATTTTCACTATACGTTGAATATACATATTTTTACATTATGTCAATAAACGCAATTGTTACAATTGACGTATCACCTAAATTTATTTATATTGTAATAACCTTGCTCTTGAAATCGTCTCCGCGATAAAAACACCACTTCAACCGGCGATTTTTTTCTTAATATTTCACTTTTGTTTCGGCCGAGTGAGTAGGGGAATGATGCTGCATTATGCATTTTACTAACGAACGCACGCCAGAACCACGTACGGTGAATTTGAATACAGAATTTTAAACGTTAAAATCTTTCGTGTTTTAACTTAGAACGCTTCCAAAACGAAAAAACATACTGGCTTATATAAAACACAAGCTGTTTTTGTTAAATTCAGAAGGAATGCGTTATGTATGGTCAGCCAGAAGGGCAAGGAAGGATTATGTTGGACTTACTTCGTAAGCCGAAAGCCTTCTCATTTTACACCCTCCGTGACCCAGCCACTGCCACATCGCTGTCAAAACTTCAAAGAATAGAAAGAATAGGGCAACCGGTAACCCTCTCCTTGTGTATTAAATTTTCTTTGTACAAGTTTACTGCACGAAAGATGGATAGACAGCTAAGCTAACAAAATTTGAATTTAATATTATAATATGAGCATAAAAGAAATTGATGCGTGCGATATGCTGTGCGATAATAAAGAATTACCATTAAAACAATATATATGATAATTGATACTTACAATGTACGTACATCCTATCCTATCCTATTAATATTATAAATGCGAAAGTTTGTGAGTATGGATCTTTGTTACCCTTTCACGCAAATACTACTGAACCGATTACGATGAAATTTGATATGTAGGTAGCTGAAGACCCAGAATAACATATAAGCTACTTTTTATCCCGGAGTTCCCGAGGGATCCAGATTTACACGGATATAACGAGAATTTATTTTGTCGTAAGGCGACACGACGTTCGCCGGGCCAGCTTGTTTTATAATATGGCTTAAGTAGCTGATTGAGTCAGACCGCGTGTATCGTCTACTTTAAACTGGAACAAAGTAAAATAAGTATCGAGATTATTAGGTTCAATTAATTTATCTTTCCCCGTGAGACAGTGAATGTACATAAATATGTCATGTGACCTGAAACGTCAATTATGCTTACCGAAACGTAAGCGCGGTGAAGAGTAATATTCCACATTGCCACGTTCTTGTCAGTTTTTATTACATTAAGAACGTACTCGTACGTATGTAATTGAGTGCTTAATTTAATAATTAATATTTGGAACAATAATGATTTTGGCCAAATGTTTTTAACGCGCCACCTCTTCATATTATAATTCGTAGCTGAAATCCGTGTACAAAGAATATTAAGTGAATAAGGATAATCTGTATCCAAAGCTAATGAATTGTTTAATTTGTACGCGCCACGAATCACTTTTTATATGAAATCTTAAAGAAAAAGGTGACGATTGAATACCTATTCCAGTAAAAGAGGCCTAAAGCAACAAGACTAGCAAACAAAATTACCGAAGACTTTCAGTTTGTGTACAAATTTAATTAAGAGCATTATTTAAGAGCTGTCCGAGTTTGAGAAAACAGAAAAGTTATTTGTCGGAAAGCCCCAATTAAGGGCAAAGCTTTCTGGACTTAATCCAATAAACCTACTCATTTAGTGAACGGAATGAAAGGTAAATAATTTTAGGGAGTTGAGCCGCAGATTGTGCGACAGAGTTTTGTTTTCGAACCGAAGGCCGAAGCGCCAAAGGGTTGTTTTATACACGCACACACTCACACACACACACACACACACACGAGCAGCAGCATATACTGCGCATGTTAGCGACCGTATGATTAAACAATGCAAAGCAGAATCCAATTAACGCCGACGATTATAAAACGGCAACTGGCGTTTTCCGAGTGTAATTAGTTCAATGATCAGCCGACTTGCTCGATGTCTAACTTGGCGTTCTAATTAGTCTATGACAACAAGAAGTGTGCAATATGCTTTTACTATATCTGGGTTATGAGCGCCCTCAAGTAGTCGTAGTCGATACAGACGTAAACTTGGATTTGTTTAACGCTAAAATTATTTATTCAAAAGTTTATAGCCAATAAAACATATCACGTTTATGCTACTATTATTATTTTCTGTTTCATTATACAATTTCATCTATGAATAGAAATTACGAGAATTTTGAGTTTCATCCAAAAGTTGTAACTGCATGCGAGTTGCCTACGGTATACATGGATGTGACGTATCTGATTATAAATTCAACGCAATTCAACCGTTTATTTCCTAAACTAATTCGCAGTTGGATTTATATAGAGTTTTGGTACATTGATAAACATAATTACTATATGTATAGTTAGAACGCGAGTACTCTGTATATAAAATGCTTAGGTACTTTTGTTGCTAATGATACGTATTGCTTCCTTAATTACGGAAGAACTTAGCTTCACAACGTTTAAGTAGGTACATAGAATACAATTAGCACGACGCCGCTCGCGGCAATTGGGGCTGATAACAATTTCTGTGAGCAAACATTGAGGCGGAGCAATCAATTACTGTGCTGTTGCTTTACAAAGACACTAAAGGGTAATTGAGAAGTAGAGAGCAAATCTTGCTTTTGATGCGATTGCTAATTTAATAACCCGCCCGCGCTACCGCCGGTTTTGCAGGATATGGTGTGCAGATATCCTTCGATATATTTTTGGTCAAAGCGGGGAGAGGGTATCAGTCTGTTTTGTTCAGATCTTACATTTTGTTGGAGACGATAGGGTTATATAGGATTTATATAACCGTCCCTATGGACGGCCGCTCACCGTCAGTTAGGAAGTTTCGTGATTCCCACAGGAATCTTCCGACGTCTCCCATCCGCTATTCCCTGTGGGCACATCGGGGCGAGTAGTTTCAAATGCCTCCTCGCCTTCAAAGCTGCGGTAGTTTGTGGCCACTGCCGGGCAGCGCCCTTCCGTAGACACATTAAGACCTACATATATCAACTGGTTAACAGCAGCGCTGAATTGTGTAGTTTCTGTTAATGTGTAGTATGAAGATTGACAAAGACAACGTTCCCATTACATACAAACATATACGGGTTGTACTTACCATGTGTATTATGTATATAGTGTATTCGCCACTATGGTACATTTTCAATTTTGCAACTAACCTAATCCTGAGGATGATCCTTTCCGAAACGGAACACGTGTCGGTGGTATTGTGTGCCTTCTTAACGTTGTGTGTTATATATTGTTATATATTGTTCGCATGTATATATGCCATTTGTAGAGAGAAAGATGGTGCATATTGCATGAAGGTATAGGTATATCAGCGTATGTCTTATCCGCGGATGTACGCCAAGTTTTAGTTAAATGATGGTCAGTATTCGATACCACACCAAGACTTATTGGTCGAAGTCAGGTACACGGTAATAACATTCTTTTGAACTAGTATTGGCCTGGAGCAGGTCAAACTAATTTTATTCAGCATGTTTCTCCTCTTAAAAACTTATTCGTAGTCACCACGACGTTGAAGTAACGTAGTGAAGTTTAAAAGCCACCTACAAATAGGTACTATGTTTTAAAGGTGATTATGTAAAGTAAAAAAATTTCAAAGAATGCAAAGTATTTACTTACATATTTTAACACTTATATAACATGAGAGTTGCCTGATAATTATATATTAAATTAGTATTCGCAGTATGTGTGTAATATATTTTCAACCTATAACATAACGAAACTCAAGGAACTAAATTATTTCAGTAAGTAAATTCGTTAATCAAGTTGTAAATCATTAATTTAAAGGATCAACCGCAAAGTAAATTTATTCAACTGCGTACTCATATAATTGACGCATAATCCGATCGGTGCGATCTCAACCGTAGACGACGGTGGAAAATATAATTGTCATGTCCCTATTGTCTTTGTTGATTGTTCGTGTGCAAAGAACATTTTTATTAAAGTGAGAAAATACATAAATACTGCAAAAATGTATTACAAATTATTATTATTATTTTCTATTATATAATTTACTCATAACAATAAAATGTTTATAGTCGTTACCGAATGCTTCGCGCTTGAGAGTAAGAAATTATATTTTTATAATAAACAGTTAATATAAGACTGTGAGTGACAATCGCCGCTGGTAAGACAGCGCTGGCGCTGAGCAAACACCCAGCCGGCAGACTCAATTACTGAATTTTCTTTCCCGAGGAATTTCTTACATTACGTTTTTCACTTTTCTCATTTCCTTTTCAGGGTGTGTACGTATTTTTTTAAATGGACGCAGCAAACGGCATACAGGCTAGTCAATGCTAAGTCACCGATGTAGATACATACATACATGGATAGGAGTATCCAATAATAAAGGTTTTTTTGTAGACACGAAAGCATTGCTAACCTGAGGATAAATAACGACTCTTGTTTTACCACATGTTACTTCTGTATCCTTTGAATTAATTACAATTACATAAGCGTTGCTGCTAAGCGGCAGAATTAGGGGTGGAGAATGCCTTTCTGCTACCAAAGTTGGATATCGAGTTGTATTATCTACTAGTCCCACTGGCTAATGTTTATTTCATTGATTTCGCGCTGAATGTAATGGGTCGTTCAAATGCAGGCCTGGATAGAAGTTGCCACAGCTCCTCCCCTTTTTACTGGGGTCTGTTAGCGCACAGCCCTCGTTCAAAGAGGCTGCAAAGAACAGTGAAATCAACAGGGAATGAAAATTCGAAAAAAAAAATTACCGACACTGAGTGGCAATTGCCGCTGATAAGGACTTTCTCGTTACACGAACATCGAGCCAGTGCGCTCAATTACTACACTTTCTCACATTCACGTTTTTTTAATTTTCTCATTTCCTCACGAAACAGCTGATTAGCTTCTTTTCAAGGAAGAAATTTATATTTAAGTTAAAATGATAAAAGTAAAACGTCAACTCTACGACGTTTAAATTACAGCACAGTAAAGTTCTTAAGCCCTCGTCCAACTTTACAAGCTTAACGTATAAAATATCGGCGAAAGTTACCTTGTAAAAGAATTTATTGCACAGACACTTGTTAAGTATTTTACGTATTGCCGCCCCGTTTCGTTATCAAATCCCATTGAAGAAAACATATTACGATTTTCGAGGGTAAACTAAGAAATCCCTTGCATAAAAAGTTTTTTTTTTTACCTGAATTGAATCATATTTTTGAAGGGTTAATGGTTCCCATTCCCCGAAATTTATTGCCTCGGAGAAATGCCTAATAAAACTCCCATATATCTTCTAAAGCCCACTACTTTATGAAGAATAATACTTGAAGACATATTTTGCGTGAGGTCTCAAGCGTATTTTCTGCTTTTCCTTATTTCCCCCGGGATAAGTCAACTTACTGAGGACATAAGTTGTACCGATATCGAGGAAGATAGAGCCACACACTAAGCTGAACTAAATTATTTGTCCATTCAGACATGGCACGGAGTGAGTAGCGATGTAACTCGTGTGCGTGAACATGACGACGAATATGTTTTTTATGCAAATCGCAGCGCCGTTTTGAGAGATGATGCTACCCGTGTCTCGCTAGAGATATTTGCATTTATACCCACGACGCGAGAAGACGTTCATCTAATTACATCCTCTCATTTTCTGAAACTTATGAAATGATACTAATTTGGAAGAATTTCTGTGGTGACTGGTAAAACAAATAATTAAACGGCCAAGCAGGACCTCCTTCTAGGCACTGCATCAGAAATACATAGACCTAGGCGTTGGAGAAAGAGTTCCGACATCTTATCCGACAATGCGTTTATCCGTTTATCCGAAGCTATTAATCTGGCCTATGAATGAAAAACCTAGGTACAGAGAGATCCGTTTCTTTAACATACCTTCAATGCTATTGAAAACTCAAATTAAAACTTGCCACTTAATTTTGTATAATAATATAAAACTTGTATTAGAACGAGAAGAATAAAATTACAAAAAGTTGACCTTAATGTGGCGTAACGAAAATTGATCCAGTTTTAATAATATCTTTCCTCAAACAAATGATCTATAACAACCGCGCTTAAATCCAGTAGTCGTCTCAAGGTTGACGAATCTTTCAACAATTAATCTTCCGTGACAAAAAATGGGCGAAACTTTGAAGATGACATCCTAACCACTCATCGCGGCGCTACGACGAGCTTGTAGGTATGGACTTTAGATAACCGTCGACTACTTCAATTACTATTAACAATGATTTAACACAATACGTTTTTATACTGATTTCAAAATAGACTTCGTTTCAACGTGGTCTTCAATGTGCTTCTTAAAATAATGTGTCGATATAGACAAGCATGCGTTCATTCGTACAGAATATGTAACTGAACATAATGGGTCAGTATATTTACGGAACAATGAGTAAATCACAACGGGCTCGTGGGAATAATGTACCGCTTTAATTACGAAGCTTTCAAGCATGATTGCTACATTTGCATGTTATTAATTAACGACAATTGTTCTTTTCAACAATGGCGAATATGACAAAGAAAACAAGCGAAACGAGCATCAGTTTGATTTTCATACATTCGATTTATACCTGAACGTAGTACGAATGGACGCGTTTTACTATATAACGTTATTTAAAAATTTAATGAGCACATCAGCAATTGAAAAACAACCGTAAGCAATAAATGAATGTGATGCACGTCGAATACTCGACTGTCTGCTTTCCTATCGCTGTAGCGAGACTTGATTCATCATTTGTCTTGACTTGAGCAGTGGAATGGAACATTTTCGCAATTCTGTATACTTGTATTGAAAGTTTTCATTAAAATATCAACATTATACTGAAAATCAATCTCGCCTTCTCGTGTAATATGCCCCACAAAGCGACCTGCAGAACGCTTACATAGTGCATATCGCTTTAGACATACATACATATTATGTATTGTTAGAAATTTAAAAACATAAAAATATAAATTATCTGTGGAATTCAGATTGTAAAAAAAGATGGTGGTCATCGTACCAATTTCCCGCGCAATGTTAACGTTAAAAATTCGTATTTGTGATTATTAGCGCATTTCATGTAAGCAACGCCTCTGTTTGTGTTTTAAATCTTTTATTTCTTACAGTATAATAATA
>DWQT01002867.1:0-13357 GCA_018244895.1 Myscelus amystis hages | reverse complement strand
GATAGAAGACTCGTTTTATGTAATAATCTCATTTTCCAAAAAAATTAGAAATATGTCATTGATCTATTTAATCGGCGATTATATTCGTCATGTCTGATGGTTCTGTTATGTAATTCGTAAAAAGTGACTGAAAAAATGTTGATAATATACAATTTATAAGGAAATTTCTCTGTAAACTAGTTTAGGTTTATATTAGGTGCAACCGTTTTTACGTCGTATTGCTAGGCCTATACTGGTTTCTACCGCATTGATGGGAGCGCTCAAATATTCCACGCCACGTCAACGCGGATTGGCGGCGTTAGTTATTATGAAATTTCCTATTTTCATATATTTTCAAAAGTTACACATAAAACAATTTTGATTGTGATTAATCTAATTTTGATTAATCGCGTCGAATGTATAAGATCAAGGACAAATATTTATTTTCAATACAAACGTTTGGATAAAGATTCACACCCCTTGGGAGCAGCTTTGTGTCTACAGCAATAGAATTATTACTGACGGTCAATATTCAAAAATATAGTTAAA
Source organism: Myscelus amystis hages (assembly GCA_018244895.1). NCBI lineage: Eukaryota > Metazoa > Arthropoda > Insecta > Lepidoptera > Hesperiidae > Myscelus > Myscelus amystis. Next base: position 12,829 of record DWQT01002867.1, on the reverse strand, counting down.
ATAATAAGTATACTAGGGTCGCATTACTAATGGCTTCGGCCTGCTTGAGGTTAAAGAAACTAAAACATTGACCCAAGTAAAGTATTGATTAACACACGCTACCATTATGAACGTACTGTTGAATTCTTTAGTATACCGCGTAACGCGTACTGATTGGCAGTAGAAGTCAAATAGACTTACAGAAGAACAGTTCACTTTATCAATCAGTATAAAAAAAAACTTAATCATTATCGCCTATTAAACTTGTTTTGTACGTGGAGTGTATCAAAATTAAATTAAATATACTACCAGAAACTACAATGGATTCGCTCCTGTTGAGAAAGTAATGTTTCTATGGTAGACAAAGATTTACGAAATCTCCAAACATATTCTATGGGAACAGAGTAAGTAAATCAATCTAAGAAATATTAAGACTAATTATAATTTATGTCAATAATATGAAATGTGTAATAACGAAAAGTGTATTGTTGAGTGTGTTGCATCAGCACAACGCGTCGTTTAGTCTTAAATGCACACATTCAGTGTAATAACAGGCGATTAGTTAGTCTGCCCACATACTTGTTGTGTACGTAATGTATGTACATCGTCTACGTGCAGATGTAAACTTAACTAAATCGTCATGTTTGCATAATACGAGTATAAAAAAGGAACAAAGTCTGAGCTGTGTTTATTATAGTGACAGTTGAAATATCCTTCAGTACGGACGTTGAAGAAAAGTATATTCAAATTCTATCTTAGTTTATATTACATTTAAAATATTGATATCTGTATACAATACAACTTTGCATTGATGTATGAGATAACATTTCTTTTCTTAAAACATTCAAGTTCTCAATACATTTTACGTTGATGAATGAAATTTTCCAACTTCAGCTCAAACAGTCGTGACTACTTATTATGATTACGTTAATTATGCAATCTCTCATTAACCCTCAATAAATGTTATCGTGCAATTAGATATATAATATGCAAGCAATGGCATAACATGTCAACGACTTTTCTTACTAAATCGAAAATGAGAAAGAAAAAAATTTAACTATTATGCAAAACTTCTATGCACTATAATGTGGATACGGAATTTAAATCTAATAACTTTGAGAGATTGAATTGTTCTAGAAAAGGTTAATATTCTCTAGTATTCGGGGTAGTCGTTGCGTTTTTCATTTAAAAATATCACTTTCAATTATTGACATTTTCAAAGCACAGTTCCTCGTTTAAATTCTGCTATAGATTACAGCGAGAACATGAAATGTTGCCATTGGGTAGAGATACTATAGTGCGACTCATGCCTATATATACTTATATGTATGGCTCGCTACTGTCTAGACGAGCCGGAAAACCGGGATATATCGATTAGGAAGGAGGATAATTTTAGAAAACTTCCCGTCAGGAGGCGTGGATGATATTTCTCCGTTACCGAGACAGAGTCCGCTTATACATATTTATACATATATGTATACTTACTGAAAAATTTTGCTGCCACACATACGTTTATAAATTATTTGATGCATTCATTTAACATTTAAATTTTATTTGATACACTGGATTTTGAATTTTTTTGTTCTTAATGTAACTTATTGAGAAAAAAACCAAATTATTTAGGTCACAAATAATAAGTATTCCTTATGACTCAGTTTACATCAGATTTGTTACTCGTATAACATGAGGAAATAAAAACAATTTTCCTCCATATACATTAGAATCATAGAAAGCCGTGCCAAATAGAGGCCAGTGTTAACCTTTATTTTCGTAACAAGCTAACGAACGAGGCGCTCGTTTGAATATCGATCTAATAAGTGACCGGGCCGGTCCTGTACATAGCGCCTGTGTAAACGGTATAGCAACAATTACGTAAAAACATTCAGGTCACTGCACAGGGTTTCACTGAAGGTTTTCATTTCTGGTCATAAACACATTACTTTCGATATATTAAAGTATTAATGAGAAACTAAATTAAGAAAAATTACTTGACAATGGCCAAGTATTGTTTGTAGAAAGTCGAAGTTATTTTCTTTTTATATCTTGTTAAATAGTTTACCCATAGATTAATACGCATGTACTATCCTTATATCCTGTGTATTTAGGTGAGTTTAACGACTAAAAATACTTTTAAAAAGGGTCTTGAAAGCCCACCTGCCTTTTAAAAGAAAGTATTATTTTTATTGTTCGGCAAGATAGGCTTCATTTTAATCTTAGCGTTGTAACGTTGAAAAAACTATTGAATCAATACAGTTAACTCGACTATCAATTTTGCTATTGTCTCTCCTGTTGTGGATTTTCTGTCGCTTGTACATAAAAGAATTCTAGTAATTAAAATATTATTCACAAATAAGATTGTGATATCTGACTTGCGAAATTTTACGTTCTTTACTTAATCTGCCGCGATACTAGGGTTGGAAATAACCTGACGGCTTTCACAGCGACTGACGACCCTTTTAAAAATCGGGGCTATATTTAGTATTTATCTTATTATTATAACTTAAAAAATAGAAAGTCCTAATCCTTATCGTAGCAAGGATTTTCGTAGCGTTTTTTGTAATCTTTTTTTCTGTTGTTATATATTTTAACATATCAGACCCTAAAATAATGGGCAGTTAAAAATCAGTGATACAAATACCAATCTTGCAACACGTATCTACAGTTTTTTTAATAAATTGAGGTCGCCATGTTAGTTTTTCTTTTGAACAGGCAAGCTGCTGAACAAATACACAAAAGCGGTGGACTTTTAATTGGATTGTCTGTTCTTGCTATGGGAGGATTCAATTTCACACTGTCTATCGCACACGGCAAACAGTCAGCCTTATTTTATCGCGGTTATTATATTAAATCACGATGTCGAGACTTGCTATTATTAAATTGTTACTTTGTTACATGTTTACATGCAACTAACCTTCACAGCTTATTACATGTCTATTTCCACGTATAATATTAAATATGTAGGTACGTCTACATGTCATGTTGCTCGCAAACAATCGTGTGTCTGTCACGACTGTCTTTCTTTGCAATAGATTTTATTATATACTTACATTGTCATTTTCTCTGGGCTTACTGTAACAAATGTACATCGACTCTCGCCTATTTACAAGGTGTTGAAACAAAATTAACCAAAAATACGAATTTGCAAGGTGACATAAATTGACATTGACACTAGCATAACATTGTTATCACCGGATTTCTTTACTTAGTTAGTTTGTTATTTTCTTTATGTTTGTCAAAGCAAGTATTTATCATTATTAAGCAAAGATGCCTAAATGTGATAATATGAGGGTTATGTGGCTTATATATATCTGCTACATCTGTAATATAATCAACTTCTACATCTGTTATGTCACAACACTTTTATACTATAACGCTATTAACTAATCATAAATTTCATCAATATTTTACACGTAAATGCAACTGCCGTGTTCGTCATTACAGTCATACCTTACTTGGCATGTTGTGCAGAAAAGCTAATCCATCTGATATCGCAGGTTCGTCTACGTCATAAACGTGACTGCTTTAGAAACGTGTAAAACGCGTTATCGTCATCACAAAGATTAACTGTTTTGCAGTACTTTACCGCCTTCGAGTCCGCAAAGTTATACAAAACATTATAACGAAGCAACATTAAGGGTATAGATTTTCGGTGTTATTTCAGAAGCGTAGCCGTGGCTACGTCTGCTACGATGGTTGTCTACAAATGATTGCGTATTTAGATAACTGCGAAATTAAAATGTCGTCCGATAACAATCCTTTTTAAACACATGTGGAAAGTTTCGATTATTCATTTATTCTTCATAAATAGTTCGAAATTATACTAAACATCTCCACGGTTGTGCGTTCATGCATCGTAATGCAGTTGTCGGGCAACACGCTAATTAATTATTTGTACACACACGCTCGGCAACTCGGCCGCCTTGTGTCCATTGACCATTAACATTAAAACCGTGCAACCGTTTAAACAGCAACCTCATTATTGCTTTGCTTAGTGCTCCCACCCCAACTATTCAAATATGAAAACATTTTGTGTATTATATCTTTTCATTTACCACGTACCAAATTGTTGTAAAATTATATTAACGTTAGAAAGGTTACAATAAAGTTATCTTCCCATATAATTGCATATATCATAAAACTGTTTGAATGCGCTCATGTTATTCCGGTCCAAACGCAAACGTCTTGCGAAATGACAGTGAGGTCGTATTTTAATTTTGAATGCCAAATGTTTTCGATGCGCTTGTAACCTAAAGGCGATTGCAGATCACAGACGATCTACAATGTTACGCAACGACTGCGCTGAGCACCTTGGCCGAGAGCACACAGTGGCGAATTAAAAACAGTATTTCCGTGGTCTGGAGGACACGTTAAGCAGTCGCTCCCAATTGGTCTAATTAGATGCCGGTCTTTGACCCCTGGCATGCGTTAAATTCAGCTCAAAACCTGCCACCACGCAGGTTGCCCACTCATCCATATTTATTTATGTACATTTTACAGTAACTCCTAAAGCTACCAAGTTGTATTAAGAGTGCACGCAACACCTAATGCCATCTATTGCATGTTGTTGCTGATCTGTTAAATTCTGGATACCCTTTTGAACTCACATTGTTTGCCGAGTGCATCTACTCGAGTGACCATAGGTGTAGCAATTGGATTATTAAAAAAATCAATGTTCTTGAAAGACTTATGTAGTGTGATGGCTGCTCAATGGTTCCTATTGTAGGTAATAATTATGAACCATGAATCATAAATCAGCTTCAGTTACAGTTACAGTTTAAATTCCGTTGTTTAATCTGTAATTACGACATGTTGAATTATCTTAAATTCTGTATTGCAAAAAGTCTTCAGTAATGAGAATGTTCACGTCGCTCCTTTCAATTATCCAGAAAAGTGTAACTTGAACACGGTCGTGGCCGCAGTCTGGCGCTTAATGAAGTTCTTCTTCATTTGTATTTAAATAGTATGCGAATGAAATGCAGTCATGAAGGAAAAAAGTGAAATTGATAAATATACAGAGATGTATCAACTGATTATAAGATTGTCTTTTAATACCGATTCTATTTTAACCTTCAGTTGTCTTGAATGTGACTTTTCATTAATTTCTTTTTTATTGTTTAAGGTAAGTGGCATGCCAGAAAATACATCGTACCTTCGGGATGTCGGCGATGCAGCCGGTCTCAGGCAAACGCCCCGGATGCATGCCTGCTCTATAGGTATGATAAAACAATTGTAAATAAGGAGTAATACAGAAAACCTATACAAATTTTATTATTATTAAAGAGAAAATAAATGCGATGTTCCATCTTAATAAATTAACAATTCTAAGAAACAAACAACTAAAAAATAATAGACGTAATCCACCTAATATTCAACTGTGTCTTGATTGGAATTATTACTTTACATTATCATAGCACAATTTAAAGTCTCTGAATGCTCTATTTAGAACGGTAAAATTTGAGTAAAGGACAAATGACAATACAATTAATGTTACTGATTTTAAACAAATATGTTAAGTTTAAAGGTATTGGCACGTATTTTATGATATTATTTAAAAGAATGGTTCGTAATAGAAGCACATTGTTAATATACTTCAAAAGCTAGATCTATAATTTCATTAAAGTCAATTATCTACGTAGGTAGCAAAATCGAAATAGTATTGATATTCAATTTAAATTAAAGACAGAGGCAGTTATAAATCAATAAGCTAGTATCGTACAGACCGCTGTAAAACATAAAGACAATGAACTTCGTATCATTAGGTTATCCAGTGGCCTGGGAGTGTTGCTATCTGCCATTTTTTTTATATACGGGAAAGGTATCGTCTTATAATAGCCCTATAAGAAGTTTAAGTAGGTTTAAGTATCAAGGAAATTTTCATGCATATTTATTTTTTAGTACTTTTTAATTTTAATTTCATTCTTAATAAATTAATTTTAATTCTTACACTTAGCATGAAAATGGAATGAAGAATATGCGCAATTTAAAAAGAAGCGTTATATACAATATTGTTATCTAAATATGTTGGGCGGTAGCCACTCCATCTCTATCGTAGAATAATAAATCGTAATTCCTAATATTGGGTATTTCCAAGTATCGGTTTTAAATATTATCTATAATTTATCAAGTGTGTTATATTGTGCTTAATATTCTTAAAGAATTTCAGAGTTTCCGTGTTTCGGGAATATCCTTGACATAGCTGGTAACAGCCAACCCTCTTAGAAATGATTATGTGGATGGAGAGCCAAAGTTTAGAGTGGGCCGCATTTGGCGAAGACCACTCGTTATAAAAAGTTTCCCTGAGCTCCAGGTGTTCACTGGGACTTTAATATCTCCAATGGAAAATTACGAGCATGATAAAAATGAACCGTTAGCACTTCCCCTTCATAGTAATTATTTCACCACAGTAGATAAAACGTTCCAAAAATTGTTTTATTGGTAATATTACAAGTTTAATATTTTATGAAAATAAACTCAAGCCTTGCGTGTCATGCGTATCGTTAAATGAGCCGTTTGACTAAAAAAAATTTTGGCTCCTACCATTTCTGCACTATATTCTTTGTATGTGATGTGTATATGCAAGTCTCATAATAAAATAGTTGCTGCCAGTATTATCAATTAATAAATTAGGAAACAGGGTGGGGAGGGGCGGGGAAAGGTACAAAACCGTTTGTGTTACAACTTCCTCATTTCATTCGCTGTTTTAAAAGACCAAGCAATCTACATATAGAACAAGTTTCACCGTCAATGTTGGGCTTTGTACCGCGGTTTATTGTTCGAGCCCCTTTGTTGATTATTATTACTATTACTAGTTAGTCCATTACGCAATTTATATCTTACAAATAGCTTGCTTTTGGCAGGTGGCGTCGCCACGATTGCCCACGTCATAGACTTAAACGCTTCCCGGTGCCTATAAAAGGCCGTATATAATTAAAATTTAATCTATGGATAAGTGACCTTCACTCGTATAATTATAATATGTAATGTATAATGATACTAGCGGTACCTATTTTGCACATTGTAATTTTTGTTCACAATTTAATGATCATTTACAAGGTCAGGCCTACGGTATACCATGGTTTCCATATTTAGGTAACTTTATTCAAATTACATTTAGTTTGTCATTGTAAATTTTCCATGAATAAAAATACAATTACATTTACATTTAGACAGTTTAAAGTTTTTGATGGTCAATTTAGTAATGAATACATCAAATTTACTGTTTTTATTCTGTATTTATTAGTACTGTTATACCATCAAGTGAGTAGACTAACGTTTATACTTATCCTTCCATTTTTGAACTCGAGCAGGTCACTTCTATTAATGAGGGGTTTTCAGGTCATACTTCTTCGATGTTGTAGGCTGGTCAAGTGCTGGTTGGCAAACAATTTACACTATCATATCATATGAAATTATCCGATAACTAGTTTCATCAATTTAAACTATATTTAGTTTAAAATAAAAAAACTCTCAAGTTATATTTACATGTATCCAAATATGAATAAAGTATTAAATATTTTGACTTACATATTGTTTAGTATTAAATATTTGAATGATTGAATTCGTTTTCCTTAAGCAAAGTATTAAATATTTTGCTTAAGGAAAACGAATTCAGTCATTCGTTAAAAATGAATGCAGAAGACTATCGAGCATAGGTAAAAACTAAACTTGTTTAGTTCCCACGATAAGAAAGACAATCCAGTTTGTGTCTAAACCTTTATAGTGTTATTATAATTTTTATTGTGTTTTTTTATGTATGTTACATATACATATATAACCTATATAAAAATCATGCAAATGTACACAAGTATTACCAAATTGTATTACCTAGAATGCTAGGTAATACAATTTGGATTTTTAATACAAAAGTTATATAGTTATCATAATTAAATGTAAGAAAATATGGTCGTTATGGCCTCAGTAAATCATAGTTAATTCATTTAATACATACGCACATAAAATGCGCTTAAACTCATATAATGGCGTGAATAATTTAAGTATGAGTTTCCTTCAAAATATTTAAACATTTATAATAAATAAAATTATATGCTTAGAATTCCAACATTTTATCTATGAAGAGGTATATTAAATAATTAATTTTTAACTATTCAATTTGAACGTATACTGTTTTGTTTTAACGTTTTTTTAATTTTATCATATAAGTATGAAGCAAGTAAACATTAATATTTTAGCTATATAAGGCAATAGATGTAATGTGAGATGCGAGTTATACTTAAGGTGGATTGTGTTGTTACACGATGAAGTCTACGACATAAACCTTATCGAATGAATCGCATGAATTTTTCAAAGCAGGTGATCTGGACTCTGTTTGCTACCTTCGTAACAACAAAGGTTTACTAAATATATGACGTAGATCCACATCTAGACGAAACCCGTTTCATGTAGACTAGTTCCGATAACAATGAGTTAGCTTGCTAAGCATTCAATACTTGGCATAGCATTTAACAATACGTAAAAGTTTTATTTCGACCCTCATTTGTTCTCCTGCTGGATCTCCTCTCATAAAGGGAAGTATTAGGTCATATTGTACACGCTGGCTAACATAAGTTATGCAGGTTTCCTCTGGATGCTTTCCTTTAATGTTATTGCGTTATGTCCCGTGACTTTGTGTAGTCAAAGGTGCGTGCCAGGCCTTGGACACTAATCCCCGGAATTGTATACTGAAGACAATTGTAGACGGAAATTCAAACCACTAGGCCATCACTGCTGCTTTAGTAAGTGTTCCCTCTTTTTAATATACTTACGTTTATTCTAACATACTATCTTTATGGGCAAAGACCTGTTAGTTCGGAGCGTAGGAGAGCGTTTTTGGAGCATGACCAAATGGTTCCGCTGTGGTTTAGCCGGAACTTGTTTTAATATAGCATAGTACATGCATATATGTATATATACGTACACATTACAAGGTTTTCCTGCTGTTTGCTAGTTGTTAAATAAATAATTCAAACCTAGCATAGGTGTGGATTAGCAATAAATTCAATGATTTATATTTATAATGAAAGAAATAATGTGATTGATAATCCTTGGGTTTTTTTATTTTTTATTTTTTGGGTGTCATTTTTTTGTTTCACAGATTTGTTTAAAAATGTTCTTCCTTTTCTTATAATAGGCAAATTCTATGAGATTTTATAGCCTGGGTAGTTTCATGGTGCCAGTTATAATTTTCCAAAAATCTATCAACAGCTTAGTCGGTTTAAATGTTAATAGTCAGGCAAACCTTCGCAATTATTATAATGAAATGTATAATTTAGTCATTTATATTGGACACCACTTATGATTCAATGTCAGTATGGTATCAATTTCGCTGTTCGCAGTCTAGCACTATCATCGGCGTTACAATATAAACAAATATCATTATTTATTTCGAGGAATTGAGCACAAAATGATATTACATAGAAATCAAGTAAGCTGGTAGGTTATGGTACCAACGGTTTCTCTTATCAATTCTCACGTCTACTTTACTAAATTTCCTACAGGATTTAGTTATGATGTACTTATACCAAATTTCGCAAACCGAAATACGTAGGGCCGTGAGTTTATCGTAACGTCCCAAATTTTAATTTTACGCATGTTGAATATTCCATTAAATGTAGCTGGAAGACGTGGCGTCGATTTCATCAACGGTTATAATCTCATCATGAGGCGAAAATTTGTCTATTTCCCAGCGGCTTAGATTGGAGTTCAATCAGTGGAGTTCGCGCGCCAGGCGGCCGGTTCAAGCGGTTCATACGCGCGGCGCCCGGCAGTCGTTGGAGGGCGCCCGTATTGGCGTCACGTCGTGCGCCGCTCGCTACCTCGTAGACAACTCTCGACAGCGACGCACAATCCGGTACGATGTCAACCGTCCAGAGTTGCGAATACGCGTTCCCCGCTTTCTACGCTCCAACGGTACAGAACCGACCGCGCTCTGAGCCGTTACATTGACATGTTTACATCGATTGTTCGTCGGATGATTAATAAAGTTTTCTCGGCCATCGGCAATAACTAAATCGTGCAAATGCTTACCGGCTGAAAGATTGCGAAACTGTACAAGTGAAGTTTAAAAATACTTTGGCGTTGTGTGGTGTGACGTTCGTACGAGATGTGCTCGTGCAGTAAGTTCTACGACTTTTGGAAGAACTCGTGCGGCGCAGGTGAGCGATATTATGAGTTAGACTTTCTACTGTTACAGACTTACAATTACCGGGACAGGTCGACTTGAACTGAAGTTACACCACAAATTAAATGTCTTTCAGTATGTACAAAACAACAACAAAGTTCTAAGATCTGGTTTTTAGAATAACAAAAACACGGAAAAATAACATTCTTATATAATTGTTATTCCTCATACTGTAAATAGTTTTAATTCTATAATATTTTTGTATGTAAATAAGTAATAAAACCATAAACATGTATTGTGCACAATGCATACACATATGCAATACATTTTAAAAGATTTCATTTGTTAATAAATCATGGCTTTCCATTTGCAAAAGAGATTGTAGTTCCGCGTCGCGGGTGCTCAGGGTCACCAACAACATGAATGGAAACGACATCAAAATATCCTGACACTATTTACCTATATACCTTTGAATCGTGGTTGCAAAAAAAAGAAAGTACTTGTAGAAACTTAAGTAGAAACTCAAGGCAAATAATAATGAAACATTTTGCTCAATGTCCTTATCCGATGCATCGTGTTACTAGCCGCGACACTCTTGCCTCACAACAGCCTGCGAGGCGGTAATCCAATATGAATTGCGATATTCTATTTCCCACAATGACATACATTTGAAACGTCTGTGAGAACAAATCCATTACTCACAGAGAAGCAATCGATATAATGTCAAGGCATTTGAACAGTGTCAAAATGCATTTACTATTTAATGCTGGGCATCTGCTGAATCAAATTTTTCGCTCTGATGAATGTACAGTTCTGAGCTGCTTGGCATTGAAATTATAATCGTTCTGTTGGTTGCAATTCATCGGCAGTCCAAAGCACACGTTGACAGGCAAAATGTAATGACGTATAGATTCGTGCAATGGTCCATGGTCTTATAGGGTGCTAGCCACATTTTTATATTCTTGAGTTTGTTTAAAAATCGTGACTGACCTGCATTATTTTGACCTTCCCTATCCACAGACATTAACAGTGCATGTCGCCTAACGTATAAAAATATTCAAGCTACTCCTAATTACTTTCGGACAATATTGTTCTTCCGCAGAAAATTATACCCTTGTAAATGTCAACCTATTGGTATGTTCTTCTGACCTATTTTTGTATCCAATACACGCAATGTAAATGTCTATCGGTTAATATTGAAACAAATGAATGTTGGTATGGGACCCTACGCAAGCAACAGTATCTCTAACACGAGCTTAATTACTACCCGTCGCTATTACGGTGTTGTTTGGCGCTACGGTTCAAACATAGTGATAGATTCATTAGACTTTTTCCTATTATTTTTAATGAGATCCTTTAGTATTATAATTCATTATGGAGGATTAATCTTACAATAGAACATTGTGGTGTAGAATTTGCACAAGAACTGGTGGACACCTATTAAACACTTAAATCGATGAGACAATCCATGTACTTATTTACTTCGGTCGGAGATAGTTCTTATAACCAGCTTCAACTGGTTTACCGTAATTCAACCTAATCTGACGTCAGCCGCGTGAAAATTGATGAAAGCTAAATCATGTGAATTCCAGTAATTTCCTCAACGATAAAATTAGTCACGCAAATAAAACTAAGATTATAAAACTTCACAGTTATCTATAGTGAGGGTTTTACTGGAGACGTATCACAAGTTTTTATTGCTTAGTATCTTGGAGCTCATAATAGCTTTATTACACTCATTCACATTACCTTATCAATGTTATTGTCTTATAATTAGCCAAAATATCTGGTTTTGGCTTTTAATTGTCTCTTTGGGAAATTTAGGTGTCAAAATAAGCATTAGTCGTCCGCATCTTTACTACATCTGTATTTTCTCTTCTATCTTCAAAGGGTTATTTATTCAAAACAGTAATAAATGTCAGTGTTGATCAGGAGGCTGGCATTGATAAATCATATTTTAAGGATGGGTAATAAAATCAATTGAAGCCACTGCTTCTGTCCTCGGTTATCGCTACAGCCTAGTGGTTTAAAATTCAGCGTTCAACTTCGGAAATCTAATATACAAATCCTGGAACACATCTATGCGTGTTTCGTATAATTTTATAATCTTAAAAGTTTAAATATCATGCGCTATAACGGTTAAGGAAAACATTTTGAGACAACCTGCACACCTAAATTATAAAAATTTATAATACTTCTAAGGGGTGCAAATTCTAGCAATCCACGTTTGATCAGCGTGGCACACCAAGGCCTATAAGCCTCTCATTCCGACAGGAAACCCGTCTCCAGCAGTGAACCAATAAAAGGGTCAGGAAAAAATAAAATCAATATAATCAACGATCAATATACGAGTAGATTACACCTCTCTCTACCACCTACCTCTCTTTTATACATCACTGTTGTCTGTTATTATGTTTAATCGAGTACAATCGATCGTTCGTGCTGGTTCGATCGTCGTGTTGATTCGAAATCATCACCGAGAAATATTCATTCATTACAGAGGTTGCTCTTGACTCCGCGTGGCAAGAGAGCCAAGATATTGTAATCATTCTCAGTGTAACAGCACTTTCCATACTTAATTCTGAATAGTAGGTAATTGCCCCTACAAACGGGTTATAAACTTACCTTTACGTAACATTAGAAATGCTTGGACGATCGGGGCGGAGATGCGTACTCAGGCCGCGGTTCGCCGGGTGCTGAGTCTCACTCCTACCCCTCCCTACCTCCTTAATT